>JANAVB010014417.1:0-66060 GCA_029216955.1 Iris pallida
CGACAAACAACAAAAAAATGACCAAAACGAACAAAAAGACCAAATTATAGCATACCAATCTTCTGCTTAAATTGTAATGTAATTGCGATTACATAGGTTTTATGATGTAATTGAGTTTAGAAGAAACTGATGTAATGTAATTAAACTTGTAATCGCGAATACATTACATAATTTTTTTTATCCAACCAAACATCCGAGTTAGATTGACACGTAATGCCAATTACATTACGTTGTCCAATCCTGCAAACCAAACGAGCCCTTATTCTCAATTATGATTCGATTATCCATCAATGAATTTATTCCAACTGTCTAAAGGCGACTACCATCAGTGCGCACAGCTCAATATGATTCAACCAACCAATTAATCAAACAAGCTCTAACAATTTCCGACTTTTCGAATAAAGGCAACCAAGTACCGAAGCCAACATGATTTGTCATTCTGTCCAATTATAACATTGAATTTTTCAATCTTCATTCCATTTCGAAGTTTACTTCCCGACATATCTCACTCGTTCCGACAATACACACAAAATCATAGGGACATCCTAAGGGTCTCCAACAATCAACTTAGCTTTCGGTCAAGTATCTACGGTCAGCTATTCTAAGCTAAACCAGACATCTAGCTAACTCATCTGAGATGGATAGCTATAGGAACATATCTATCTCTGAGCTTAGAGGCAACCAATTCTTATCATAGGGACTCTATCTTATCTCAGGGACAATATATGATCCGACCAACTTAAGGGACATGGGACCACCACCCCAATCTTATGAACTTATTTCCAAACTCGAACAACTGAAATATCTTAGCCAACAATCTGGAACTTAGGCAACCAACCGACAATCTAGGGTCAAGTCACTCTACCGTACTCATCCTCGAATTATACCCAACAAATTATTCTAGTTACCCACAACCGACAAAATCTATCCAATAATTCTTTGGGTCAATCTCGAAACCATCATATAATCTCTATTAATCGAACATCCAAATATTCAGTTTTCATTTGCATAGACGCAGCATCACCTGCTCAATTCGACTTATTCCTCACATCATATTCAAATTGCGTCTATTCAATCGGACTAACTATTCCGAATCATATTCCAACATTACTACTTCAATAGTCTGTCATTTATGATTTCTTTCCTTCGGTCTTTTCGCGACATATTAAATTTTTACATTTTAGATCATCTGTACGGTCTGTACTCTTTAACCAATAAAATAGCAACTATATAATCGTGTTTCTTCTGAAGGTATCCTTTATGAATTTTTGCTAGCACCAAACACGGTCATCTCTTAGCAATTCACGTCAACCATCAATATTCGTTTTGCGTCATCTCCTTGTGATTCTATAAGAAGATTTACTATTAATACACCGATCCAATCTCTATGGCACCATCATAGCATTCGTATCTCGGTCATCTAGTTGAATATGACATAACTCATTAGCTAAGTCACAATCCCACAATTTTATATCCCACCCAAACTCGTTATTGCATAACAACATCCACCGACAGGTCTATTACATATTGCTGCATCTCGATACTTATTTGTATTCCAGCCATCAGAGTCTCATAAGGGACATCTACTCTTTCATGCTTCAAGGGACAAGTGCTTATGCTTTATGCCTCAAAATAATCAAGAGTCATAACTTGTCAATTCGGGACACATCTAGTTCTCTCGTGCGCAACTCCACATGTGCAAAAGCCATCTATTTCCTCAAGTCCATTCTCTACCTTGGGTCGCTGATGCAACTTTCTGCATCTTCTGAATTATTCGCAACATTCAATAAGCGTCTAACATCGCCATCAATTGTTGATGCCCAATATGCAATTACATCTACTCAATTCCAATATCGTTCTACATTCGTCTATATATTTGTCCTCCCAATATCATTTGATAGCAATATCCTGCTATCGTTACTGAGCCTACAATCCTTTTACCCAACTGATTCAAGTCATCGCTTGAATCTATAATTCGTACCATTCCCAACCAAGCATTCATTTCATATCCTCAATTTTCTCATTTCCAACATAACGCTAACTATCAGAGTCTAGCAACGGTTCATCCAAACTCATAAAAAATCTCACAACGAGTTATTCGAACTTAATTATCAAGGGACACACTTAGCCATCATGTATCAATCGTAATTCCAGCTACGACTCGATTACCCAATACCTTACAGGTAAGGCATCACTATGCTATGAACAAGGTTAAGGGACATCTTATCACTAAGAGTGTAGAGCCATATACCACTCAGAGCTCAAGCCATTTCCGGCACAACATTCCTCTATCGCACTAAGCCAACGTCCATTCTGGACTATCCATCATGCAGTGGCTCTACTGACCACAAATACCAACTAATTCTTTCGCATCCGCATTTGAACATAACCAAGCCAATACACATAAGCCAACTCGAAGATTTCTGTCGATTCCCATTCACTGAAGTTATTCTCATTTCCTTTCCAACATACCATGCCATCACCTACTGTTGATTGCCACATAACAACCGACTTCTATGAATCGCACATTTAAGAAATCAAGCAAACAATACCAACTTATTATAGCATCGCATCATTGTTATTCGTTTTGGTATCATTAAGAATTCATTAAAGCACACATATCATATCCCACATATTTAGACTTATTGTATGGAACACCCAGTGAGCGGTCAGGAGAATCAACAAACTTTCATTCAATGGAGCAACTTAGAATAATTTGAAAGCAACACTGAATAATCGCAGAAGTACTTTGAGTCATCGTAGAGGCAACTTTGATTTCATCGCGGAAACAACTTTGAGTAATCGCGGAAGCAACGTTTGAGTCATTGCAAAAGCAGCTTTGAATCATCATAGTAGCAACTTTGAGTTGAAACAAATCGAATAAGAATCCAAGGATATAAAGTCGTGCTCTGATACCATTATGTCACGTCCCGATCCGAAGGATCGAAAATTAGCCACTGGGTGTGATGTCGTACAAGTCTAGATGCACTTGTACAAGGCAAAACCATTACAGTTTTTGTATTTCTCAAAAACGACAACGCAGCAACACCAAGCAGATAAATTGAAGTTACAACAAGATATGAAAAAATGTATCTCTTTATTGATAATTGTAATAGATTACAAGACTTGCAGCTGAATACAGAGTTTACAACATATTACAATACTTTTGAATTGCCAACTGAGTATACACTTGCCATTTAGGTTTACAGCCGAACATGCCGATTTTGCTTACAATCTCACTGGTTCATCTGAGTTACACTATTCCATACATTATGTCCCATATAGCAGAAGACATCGTCTTGTAAGAAGAGCTTATGCGCACCCATCCGATTCATCAATGTCAAGCACTGATTAAACGATTCCCCCCATGCACGAGCACCTGTAATAATGCCCACAAACGTGTGTCAGTACATTATCTATGTACTGGCGAGCGGTGCTGGCCCAACTCACCTAAGAAGACAATACTAAGTAATCATGTTATAGAACATTATTAAAAGTGGTTTTCTCGTTGCCTTAGGGTCGATTAGCAGTTCATATCTGACAGAAGTAAAGCATGCATTTATTCATAGCCAACATAATTTAAAGTAATATGGTATCACCCTTTGGTGATTTTTACCCACGGTCGTATAGCCATCCATGTACATTTATAATACTTACTCTTCCTGCATAAGACATTGTTAGAAACAATATCATATTTATCATAGTTGTCACCATTTATGTGATTCTTACCGACAGCCGACATCCTTCCCTATAATTGAGTAATAACTTACTCTGCCTGCATAAGACATCATTAGCATGGACCTGTCTATATGAAGGTCACTGGCGACACACCATCTTGGACCGTCTTCCTGGTATAACGGCGACCCTTGCAGTGCGGGTAGCTAGCCCCACTGAAGGTCCCATATACCGATGCCAGTACGTCGGCACCAATCCTTGTTCCCCCTAGGATGAACCGGGTCCGTGGCCTTGGAGTACTGTTCAAGGAACTACCTTGTGCATAAGTTGTCCATGACCATGCAAATATATACAACTTATCTATGAAAGAAACATATAATGCATGATAGGAAAACTAAATAATAAACCACCAATCTCATTCGTATTGTAATCTTACCATCTTGCCTTGAGCTGAGCTCATAATTTTCAACTTCCTAATCCAGGGTCTTAGTATAATCAACATTCTAATCGGTGACGGGATAATAGAATGCTGATTACTCGATCTCTTTTCCACCTCTTTGATATACATTCTCACGGTCATACTCAAGCATACTCACTGCCGAGTTCTTGGGACTTGGCATCTGTGTTACCGTCTATTCATCGAGCTGAAGCTCGACATACTTACCACCCAAGTATTTGGGACTTCTCCTCCACCTGTCATGTATTTCATTGCAAAGCACGCAAGCATACAATTCATTGAAATGATTCGAAGCACACAATTTATAAAATGATTCGCAACAACTTTCGGGTCATGTGATTAATTATCTTTCATTATATTTCTGGGTTGCATGCAATATAACATTCAGCAACTCGACGAGCAACATGGCATACTATTATTTTATTAAACGTGAAGCTAAAGGATCTTCGAAGGGTTCAACACTACTCACATTCATAAGACGATTTCCACTATGATCGCATAGCCTTCTGAGCGATCCTTCGCATATTTTCAAGTCCAACAAGGGTTCATCGAACCAACCATCCATCACAAGGCATCTTGCGGGTCGGGGCACTACATGTAGTGCCCACGCGGGAACTCGCATGGGAAAGACACAAAATTCCCTGATGCGTACGTACGAAGTTCAAAGTGCATCACAAGGTGCCACTTTGTGCCCACTTTCGAGTCCGAGTCGCTAGGCCCCTTCGGAGCCTAGTTCCAAGAAAATTTCCAAGAAATGGGCGACAAAAACACAAATGTTCCTTGAGGTCTTGAACCTTGTTCTCCTAGTAAACACCTTCTCACACCAACCACATGGACTACCACTCTGCATGTGTGCAAAACAATAAAATAATCTTATATTGAAATCACTTGGGGTTGCCACATGGATTGACACAATTTCTAGAAACTAATTCAAAAAACCCCAACAAGTTGTTGGTGACCGGTGACAATCGAGGGTCCGAGATATGAATGCCCTTTTTTGTCGTAGAAGATGGATTCGTGCACGATATAATTTTTCTTTCGTTAAATATACTTCAAATGCGTGCTGGAGTAGATTTGAGCAGGATTGCCCTAGTACCATGCAGGGTTTGTTTGTAGATATTATATTCTAATAAATTACATAGGTGATGTGGATACTTTAGAATAATGATTCTATCATTCTAGGGTTTTAGATCTAAGGTTTAGGGTTCTCTTCTTGAGGTGATTGGCTTGATTCTATCATTCTAGGGTCTGATCCAGTGTTCAGGATTCTAGTCCTGAGATAATTGAATTGATTAGATTGGAAACAACCGTCTCAGATTGCTATTTTTTATATATGTTCTTTTTAACTTTTAACTTTTGCACTATACCAAAACTCTAGAGCGGTGATGTGAGTTGAGATTCCACAGGTTGAATGTCTTTTTTATGGATACAGAGCTGGATTTGTGCAGCGGTGTAAATTTTTGTAAAGTCCGTGTAAATGCATTGCTCTGTCTTTGCTTGAGAACAACCATTCAACCCAAATCGGCTTGTCAGTTTTGTATTGTTACGGAGATACAAGCTTGAACAATATACATAGAGATAACTACACTTAACAAATATGTTCTTGCAAATAACCTAGATTCTAGGAAACATTGACACTCTAAAAAACATATAATATTGGGGTTTCGTTTTTTCCTATGCAGTTAAAAACAATTTTTTCATGATAACGGTCCAATAGAGTTATTGATATATCACCGATATATCGAATTATAACGGTAAATATCGGTTTGCATTTTTAAAATAATTTTTATATGAAACAACACACTTAATAGTTATCTATTATTAAATATGCAAGGAGAGTTTCTTAAAGCATTAAAACTAAAAGGTTCATACCCAAACCAACATTACAATATAGAAAGTACCACTTCAAAACGGTTCAACTAATATGAAACACAAAAAATCTCGATTCAACTTTCAAGTTTCAACATCTATTAATAATCATTAGCCTCAAAGCGATATATCAGTGAATTAACTAAACCTAACTGTGATATACGATTTTTTTCTCTCTCTCGTACCCCTTTGTGTTTTAACTAAACCCAACTGTGATATAGCGGGTTTTTTCAAAACCGATATATTAGTATATATCGGTGATATCGGCCGATAATATCGGTACCGATATTTGACTGATTTTTTCCAAAAAAATATCGGTCTCGAACTGATACCCTTATATCGGTTATATAACAGATATATACGGTTTTTAACCACATAGGTTTTTTCTTCTTGAAGTGATTGAATTTATTAGATCTCAACCAAGATTTTCATTTAGTTTTTTGGAAGTCCCTGCTGCCGCCCATCAAACATTGGAGTTGTGACGATGATTGATATTTATACATTTATACTACTCTAATATGCCCACATGTCCCATGTCCATTTTATTGTAGAGAACTGGATTTGCGTAGCAATACATTTTTTATAAAATATGTTTAGATGCATGCCAATGAGATTTCCATGAGTTGCTCTGGTACCAACAAAGTGTTTGTTTGATAATTATTGACAATATTGTATTTCTATACGAAGAACATCTAGGTTGCACTGTTACTCCTTCATAGGACCACATCTGTGTCTGAGTTCGACACACATACGAGACAAAAGCACCTGAAAATGGTTGAAGTTTTTCCGCATGTTTGTAATTGTGTCAAACATAATCATGGTTGTAGATGTCGGCCGCAATGCCTAGGGCTGTAAAGCGATTCAAACAGTTCGCGTACGGCTCACGTCAAGTTCGAAGCTCGTTCGTGGGCAGGTCGATACGAGCTTGATCGATTTTTTTTGTTCGAAATAGTATTCGAACCGAGTTCGATCCACAGTTCTAAAAGGCAGTCTAGGCGGCCGCCTAGGCGCTAGGCCCCTGGTGCCCGTCCGATGTCCGCCTAGGCATCCGTCTAGACTCCCCGACGTCCGACTATGCATGTTTTGGGAATTTATGTTCATTTTCTCTGCAATTTTCAGTAGATATTTTGGATTTTTTTTATTTATTCTTGAACTGCCTAGATCTAGGTGACCGCCTAGGCAGGCTAGACGTTAGGCGGTGGGTGTCCGACCGACTAGCGTCTAGCGCTTTTCACAACCTTGGTTCGATCAAGGTTGTTTGACTCGATTTTGTTCGCGAATGGGCTTGAACTCAGCTCGATTTCTCGTATTAGGACCTTTTTTATATATATATATTTTTATGGATGTGTATAAATTGTCTTAGAAATTTTACTCTTTTTTGTTATTTATATGATGGTAAATTTATGATGTAAAGAGCATAAATATTCAACAAAGAGGTTTTTAAGACTTGAGAGTAACTGTACAACAAGTTCAATGTGGCTTTGGTTCGGTCTTGACTCGGGCTCGATTCGTGTTCGTCTGAGCTCGTGAGCTAAATCGAGTCGAACTCGATCATTTCGAGCCTCTAATCGAACCGAGTTCAAACACCATTTTTAAGCTCGACCTTAAGTTCGGCTCGAATGGAGCTCGTTCAATAATTTAGTCGAACCGAGTTCGAACACACTTTGTTCGAGTTCGTTCGTTCGATTTTCAGTCCTAGCTATGCCATATTAACACAACATAATTTTACAAAAGATATTGTTTATGTCGTTTTACAATTTGTTGGTCGGCAAATTTGGCCCAAACCAATTTGTCGGTGACACAATTTTTTTCAAATGTTGATCGATATTTGATTTAATCAGATTTTGAATTTTTTTCCTTCTTTTCAATAAAGGGTTTTAAGTTCTAAATTACTTAGTCTTTTAAAGTATTCTTAAATCACTTGGACTTTTATATTACTTGTATTCATGTGCTAAATTATTTAGAGTCTTAAATTAATTTAACTTCTAAATCATATTATTTAGACTCTTAAATCACTTGATACAATTTAATTTTAGTAGCTTTTTTTTATTTGTACTTAGTTTTTAAACTTAGCTAGTGTGTACATATATGATATTTCAAAACTCAATTCAACATGAATCGGGCATCTACATAAACCTTGAACATAGTTGAGATATGATAAAATAACAATCCTTAGTGGCGAATCATCTACAAAACTTTTTTGGACCTAGTTACTACACAGTATATATTTTGAAGATCTGCATTTAAAATGTATGTAGATATGCTTCCGGTCTAGAACTTTTTGGAATCTAGTTAAAAACATGCATAGATATACATATTAAAAGATTTAATTTGTTAAATATGTATATAGATGTGCTTTCATGAGTATATGCAACCATGTCCATGCCTTATTCATAATTTTTCTAAAAATAGCTTTATTTTGAATATGTATCGTACCCATATCCTAAACTAAACTGTGTTAATGTCTAGGGCATCTAGGCAACTCAAAAGCCCAAAAGACGGTACAAGATTGAACCATATACTTGTATACATATAAATAACAACAACGAAAACAAAAATATTCATGTTTCACAAAAAAATACCATCTAATATGGTTTGGTGTAAAATTTTGTTGTCTTAAGAGGAAAGTCACTAGCTTGCAGCAACTTTTTTAGGATTCAGTGTCTGACATTCAAGTGCCTGTTTATAGCTAATTTGGATACCTTAGATTTAAATTGGAGTATAGTCCTTTTACTGAAATGTTCATATAATTTGGGATAGATTGTACTTGCTATTTTTAAATCGTAGTATCTATCTGGATACTGGGAAGTCATGGCTTAATTTTTGTCATGTTGCTCAATGCAATTAGCTACTAGTAATCCTATGTCACTTGTGCTCATCCGGACCTTTTCTGTTCGAGGGCGTGCCTTAGTTTTGTACGAGCTTAAATTGAATGTCATAAAAGGTTAGACTGCCTACCTGTCAACTGGACTTCTAGGTTTATGATAGTGTCTTCTCTTGCTTATAGTTACCTTGGGCTGTGAAGTTGGCACTGGCATGGCTGGTTTGATGTCATGTGGGTGGTCATAATGCCTTTCTCAATTATTTTGTGGAGCTTTCTCATGCTCTATAGACTGTATAGACTATAGCGACGCCACTCTAACCGCAGATGGTTTGTTGGTGATGAGAGCATGTAGATATTTTGACAGGGAAGGTGTGACAAGGATTGTGATAAGGCCGTAATTCAGTTCAGGGTTGATTTTGCCTTTGTGAAATTTCTCAGTGTGCAAGTTCCGGTTCACATAATTTGGATGAACTGTTTGATCTATAAGTGTTACCACAGCCATTCAACGAGATTGGACTTTCTAAGGATATTCTTAATGGGGTTTCATTTCGAATCTCATTGTTATGTACTATGAGCTGCTTTTCATTTTCAGATACTTTTTCTTTATAGTTTTTGGTACTGTTTTTTTAAGCAGTTCAGATAGGTTAATTGGACCGTAGAATTTTGAGTGTTAGTATGAAGCGTTGAAGCTATTTAAATCATTTGGTGTCATGCAGATTTGATTTTGGTCATTCGTTCAATTTCAAGTGAATATGCACATTGTTCTTCTCGACATATCATTTATTTCGAAGTTCTATTTCAAAATTTGTGTTAAGTGTTATATTAGAGTTATTAGTTAATGGACTTTAGTCCCACATTGCTTAGAATAATAGGAGAGGGGGCTAGCCTCTCTTATACATATGTAGTCTCTCATCAATATAGACCATCATTATTTCCAACTCTACATGGTATCAGAGCCAAAATCCTAGCCGTCATCCACCACCCTCTCTCTCCACAAAATCCTAAACCCTAGCCGCCAAACTCCTCCCTGCCGTTGCCCCACCGACCTGCTGCCCCCCCTGTCAGCCCCCCTCTGCCGATCTGCTGCCCCCCTGTCAACCCCCCTCCCCCCCCCCCTCCCCGTCGACCCTGCTGCCCCCATGCTCAAAACCCTAACCCTAACCTTTCCTCCTTATACCAGCCGCTACCCAATTCCTCTAAACCCTAATTTAGTTTCAAAAAAAAATGTTGTTGGGATTCTCTGAGGGTAAACATGTTTGTTTGCTGGAACCTCTGACCCTCAATGATTATTTCGAAAATTTAACAAAAAACACACATGGTTTGTTGTATATGAATCTTTGTTTTTTTCCTTGATCTTCACACCAGGATCTAACAGAGGTTAACATGGATTATCTCTCTATCCTGGCTTGTGATTCACTCTCTCTGCTTCCTATGCGCGTGTGCCGGTTCTGGCTCCGTTTTTAGCGCATTGGCAGAGTTGCTGTGTTTATCAAGTTGGAAAGAACAAATCGACAGTCAAATCAAGAACTCTGACAGATGACAGACTCTATGACGAATAGCAGTGCCACCGATACTAGTGCCAGCAACACACTAGAGGGCACTAGCACGACGATTTCCTCCATTCGACTTGTCGATCGATGGTTGGAAGGACCAGAGGACTACTCGACATGGAGAAAGAAGGTCGAGAAGACACTTCGAGGAATACGGTTGTCCAAACATCTGACTGACAACCCTCCAGCAGAAGATGATCCCATCTTTGAGCAATGGGAGACAGATGACAGTCGACTGTTTACACAGTTGATGTATTCCATGGAACCATCGGTAGAAGACATGGTTCAAAATACGGACTCCGTGAAGGAGTTATGAAAGGTACTTGCGGTGGCGTTTGATGGTAAACGCGATTTGTCTCGTATCTATGACTCGTTCGTTGGTGTATACCGAGCAAATCAATGAGACAAATCTCATAAAGACAAATTTTGAGCCTTTTAAGGCTATGACAGATGAGATCGACCGCGTATTACCTCTTACGTCGAATATTAATGAAGCAAGGGCTCAACGTGAGCAGCTTCATGTCATGGCTTATCTTGCCTCTCTTCGTCCTGATGCAGACTCTGCTCGCTCTCAGATTATTGCTGGATTTGATGTAACGTCCCTGTTGGAAGCACACTATCGTATCATTCGGACAGCAAAAGTAGTTTAGACCACTCCGGGTGATACTCCTGCTGATCGCTCTGCTCTTAGCAGCTCGTACAAGATTTCGTGGTGGCCGACGTGGTGGCCGAAATGCTGGTCGAGATGGAGGACGTGGCAATGGCGGTCGTGATGGAGGAAGACCGCGCACTTGCTTTAACTGTGGTTAGCTTGGCCATTTCTATTGGCAAAATCCTGCTGCTAATATCACGATTGATGCTCCTAATGATGGTGTCTGATCTATTCAGATGACTTCGGACTCATATACAGAGTTCCTTGATTTACAGGCTCAACGTCGTGGTGAAACTTCTACGTTTGGATCCACAGCCGGATACTCAGCCGCGTGCATAGTGAAACCCAAGCAGTGGATAATTGACTCTGGTGCGTCCTCTCACATGACTGGTGACGCAGGTATGTTACATGATTATGTACCTGTACGTCGTGTTTCTGGCATTACTGTTGCCAATGGAGGTTCCCTGACAGTCCGAGGCCGTAGAATTGCCACTCTTTCTTTCGGACTGTCACTCAATTCTGTATTACACCTGGAAACCCGTTCAGTTTAATTTCTATTAGTCAAATTACTCATGAACTGCATTGCTCGGTAACCTTTTTTCCTTATGGTTGTGTTTTTCAGGACCTGAAAACTGGGAAGACTATCGGTAAGGAACATGTGGCTGGAGGCTTGTACCTGCTTGACGCAACTTCTTCTGTTGTCTGTGCCGGCATGAAACTCGATCCTTTCGAGTTACATTATCACTTGCCATCCATCATCCCAAGATCTCCAGAAAATGTACCCATCTTTAGATATCCCCGCTTCTTTTCATTGTGAGCCATATAGTTTAGCTAAGCATCACCGAGTTTCCAATCCTATGAGTCAAAATAAAATTGCTTCCGCTCCTTTTGAGTTGGTGCATTCTGATGTATGGGGACCTTGTCCGATTGAATCAGTAATGGATTTTAAGTACTTTGTTACTTTTGTTGATGATTACTCACGTGTCACTTTTGTTTATCTAACAAAAAATTATTTTGAATTGTTTAACATTTGGTGCAACTTTTATGCCGAAATAAAAACACAATTTGGTATTCCAATCAAAAATTTTCGGAGTGACAATGGTCGTGAGTATTTATCTCGTGATCTCGATAGACATCTGGTCCGCAATGACATCATCCACCAAACCTCTTGTGCGTACATACCACAACAAAATGGTGTGGCCGAATGCAAGAATCGCCATCTCTTGGAAACAATACGTGCTCTTATGTTTTAAGCACGTACTCAAGCGATTTTGGTCGGATACGGTTCTTACTGCTTGTTATCTTATTAACTGCATGCCTCGTCAGTTTTCAATGGTAGCACTTCCTTTTCTAGGCTTTTTTTTCGGACGAAGCTATTTCCTCTGCTTCTCAGAATCTTTAGCTGCTTATGCTATGTTCGGGATACCCGACCAACCCTTTCTAAATTAGATCCTAAGGTAATACAATAATTTTTCTTGGGTATCCTAAAGATCAGAAAGGGTATCAATGTTATTTTTCTGTCTTGAAGAGATATTTTTTCACTGGGGATGTTACTTTTGTAGAAACTGAATTTTCTCCACTCCCACAATCAACGGGTCCGGCTCCCCTAGTCTATCCAGAAGAAAACTTTTTATTATTTCCTCGAACACAACAGTCTCCCGTACGGTTGCCCTCCCTTACCGAGCCAGTATTCCAGGCCGATGGTCCACATACACCGATTCAGCCAGTGCCGACATCGTCCACAGAATCCTCCTCCGGTTCCACAAGCAGCTCCGGCTCCAATGAGTTGTCTCCACCTGTTCTACCAGCAGCTCCACCAGTTCCTCCAGCAGCTCCACCAGTTCCGCCAGCAACTCCGGCGGTTCCGCCTCCAGAACGTCCTCGTCATACCTGTCGTGATTATTCCTTGTATGTTGACAGCTACAAAGGACTTACCAGTCACACTCAGTCTCTGGTGGCTACTATTGATGGGATTCAGATCCCCAAGACCGCTGAGGAGGGTCTCAGACATCCTGGTTGGCGTGCTGCTATAAACGAGAAGATGAAAGCTCTTAGAAAAAACCACACTTGGGACTTGGTCGACTTACCCACTGGTAAACTGGCAGTAGGTTGCAAATGATATTCACAATCAAGGTGAAATCAGATGGCTCTCTTGATCGACTGAAGGTTCGTCTGGTGGCCAAAGGATACTCTCAAACATATGGTGAGGATTACTTCGAGACCTCTCCTGTGGCCAAAATGACGTATGTTCGTGTCTTCATGGCCTTGGCCGTTCGCTATGACTGGCCGTTACTTCAACTTGATATAAAGAATGTTTTTCTCCACGGAAATCTTGATGAAGAGGTATATGTGATGCAACCTCCTAGGTTCGTTGCAAGGGAGGGTAAGGTTGTCATCTGAGGAAGGCCCTCTATCGTCTGAAACAATCACCTTGTGCATGGTTTGGTCGATTTACACATGTTGTTACTCAATTTGGCATGTGTCAATCAAAGAAGGACCATTCAATCTTCTATCGACACACATTTGCTGGAAGAATACTCCTTGGTGTCTACGTTGATGATATTGTAATCACGGGAGACGACAGCCAAGGTATTGTAGGCTTCAAGAAGTTTTTAGGAGAACAATTTCAAACCAAGGATATGGGATCCTTGAACTATTTCTTGGACATTGAGGTCACACGGGGTAAGCGAGACATTGTATTGTCTCAAAAAAGTATGTGCTGGACATACTAAATGATGCATGCAAGCAAAGAGAGCAACCTCACCTATGAATCCATGGGCGAAGTTACTTCCAGACGAAGGGGTCTTGATGACCAATCCAAATCAGTATCGTCGAGTAGTTGGAAAACTCAACTACTTGGCGGTCATGACTCGTTCAGACATTTCTTTTACAGTGAGTGTTGCAAGTAGATTTTGACTTCTCCAAGAGTTCCACACTGGCAGACAGTTCTCAGAATTCTGTGTTATCTAGTAAAGAATTCAGTAAAACGAATTCGAAAGGAGAATAATGGACACACTCGCATTGAGTGTTTTACTGATACTGACTGGGGAGCAAGTCTGACAGATAGACGATCTACATCTGGCTATTCAGTATTTATTGGCGGAAATTTAGTGTCATGGAAGAGCAAAAAATAAAGTGTGATAGCACGCTCATGCTCAGAAGCAGAATATCGAGTTGTTGCTCATGGCACGTCAGAGATATTATATATAAAGCATCTCCTACAAGAACTGGAAGAAGAAGCAGGGTCTCATGCGGCAAACCTATGGTGTGATAACCAATCTGCTATTCACATTGCCACCAATCCAGTATTTCATGAATGGACGAAGCATATTGAAATTGACATCCACTTTGTTCGTGATGAATATACAAAGGGAGTGATAAAGTTTCAACATGTGAGGACCGGCGACCATATAGCTGATATCTTCACAAAGCCTCTTTTTGGTCCTCGGGTTCAATTTCTATGTAACAAGCTGGACATGATTGACATCTATGCTCCAGCTTGAGGGAGAGTGTTAAGTGTTATATTAGAGTTATTAGTTAATGGGCTTTAGTCCCACATTGCTTAGAATAATAGGAGAGGGGGCTAGCCTCTCCTATATATATGTAGTCTCTTATCAATAATTGATCATCCTATTATTTCCAACTCTACAATTTGAAACAATATTGCAATGTCCTTGTAAATTGGCTTTTTTGTGCTGATCCTCTTTGGAGACCATTTGTTTTATGTGAGTGGTTTCATAGGTTAGATTGCTACTGGGATTTGATGACCTCTATGGAATTGATTAGGATTATTTTGTAAATAATTTATTATCAGTGTTGGTTATATTTGTTTTTCATTTACTGAATCCGGTGGTTTGTAATTTTAGATGAGATGTTATCACTTGGCCTAAGGCAGTATAAATATCTAGAATTCATATTGTTAATATGAAAATATTGGCGCAAATAAAGTGGCTTGTTGATTTTGATTTTAATGTACCACATTGTATTTTGTTTTGCGTTCTTGCTGGTTGTGTTGCACGAGTATAGGCATGGATATGGATAAGGACACGATATGGATACGGAATACATACATTTCGGAATGGATACAATATGCAGTCACCTATGTTACACGAACTTGGGTACGGACACCATTTTCCTGTGTCCGTGCAACATAGCTGGCTGGTATCCTTACACCTAGATTTGGACTTAGTGATATACTTTTTGTTGTCTGATATTGATTGTTCTATGAAAAAAAAATCAATGGATGAAAACCTTTTAGGTTTTTGTATGAGCAAAGTTTTGCAAGCAGTGGGTTGAGTAGGTCAAATACATGCTGAAAAGTTACAAATTTCGAGATATAGTCACAGTTGGGTTTTTGAGTTTTGACTAATAGTTGCATTATTTTGTTAGATTGGTGCAGGACAGAAAAAGGAGAAGCACCTGCGAAAGCCTGAGGTGGGCCATTTTAGAGCTCAAGGAGTACCACTGATGAGGAAGCTGAGAGAATTCCCGGTTACGGAAGATGCTCTTCTTCCTGTTGGTACTACCATAAGCGTTCGCCATTTTGTTCCAGGCCAGTATGTAGATGTCACCGGAATTACACGGGGTAAAGGTTTTCAGGTAATTATATGCTTACTTTACCATCATATACTTTTTTTTTTTCCTTTTTTTCTGAATGCATAGCTCAATTTTGATCATTTTACAACCTATAAACAAATGTACGTGTTGAACTATGCGATGCTAGATTTTACTTGCATATCTTCTACTATATAAAGAGGCTTCAAAACGGCTTACAAGTGAGCCGTCTAAGCGAATATCATCAACCATTTAAATAAATTAAAAAATAATAATAAATAACTACCTAAATACTCCACTAATTATTTAAAAAAAAATTAACTAAGTATTTAACTATCTAATATGATATATTTATAACTAAATAGTCTAACTCAAGTGGTTAAGGTAGGAAGTATTTTTCTTGGTTGCTTGAGTTCGAATCCTAGGTTTGATAATTTTTTATAATAAATTTATATTTAATTTATTTTAACATTTTTCTCACACATGCATTTGCATGTGCACGTTACTAGTGATATATTTAAGTATCCTATTAAGCTGAAATGAGAAACTTACGGGAGGGATACAGGAAATCCAATGTTGAGAGCTTGCACTTTAGATGAAAGTTAACATCTCATATTTTGGGTTCAACTAGACTTCTAATTATCTTGGCCCTTCTTGCTTATAGGAGTGTACCAATTACCAAGGTGCATGAGGTGTGATCATCTTAATTTCTTGTGCTGATATGCTTTTTCTATATAAGACTGGTGGGTAGTAAATGCCTTTTGACACCTAAAGGTTGTACTAAATTATAATTTCCAACTAGTAAGTTCCTTCTCTAGGTGGTCAAAATATGTTGAGAATCAAATACCAAGTCCAATCCACCACCTTCAAGAATAGAATACGATAGCCTCAGAAATGATAAAGACATTTTAAGTTTAAATATTAAAGTTTGATTAAAACTTCTAGCTGTTTGCAAATGCAGTTTTCTGCAAGCAGATATGTTTAGGAAGAAAATAATCTCAGTGACTGCTAACATCTCTATATGATACTTGTTACTTAGCTGGATTAAGAAACTATTATGGTATATCAATATTACTAACAACTTGCCGTTACCACTAAGAATAAAAGAGGATACATTTTGTGGGTTGTTATTCGTTCCATTGTTATTGTTCAGGTAACAATTACATAATATATTATTTTCTCATGAGATTCCATGTTTGGTTTCAAACTCCCGCAGCCATTGTCTAGAACTCAACAGACTATACCCAGCAAAATTAGGATCAATTATATGACCTTTAAAACCTGAATCTATGTTGGTCCATAGATGCACTAACAGCAATTAGTTTTTGTGACAGTGGCTACTCTATAGATGCAAATCAATGTAACATGTGTTCTACAACAACAACGACGAAGACGACGACAACAACGGACAAGCCTTTATCCCAAATTTCTGGGTTGGCTGTTCTGATTGACAAATAGTGTCATAAAATAAAATTAAACTATTCATCGTGGTTACTGAATCTGAACTGTACAGGGCAGTTAGAAAATTATATTATAATCATGTTTTGATTGTGAAACATAATAACACCATGTTTCCTAAATCATAATCGACTAGCACCAAGACCGTCTTGTACAATAGAATATTGGAGCCTTGAAGGAGTGTCTGAGAGCGTCAAAAATTTGTTGAAGTGTCTTAAATAATAATATATATGGACTGTATAAAGACTCCTGAGAAGTCTGTTCGAGGATGCAACTCCATGCCAAAAGATTTTGTGCTACATGGGCTTATCAACGATGTAATACCCTTCTTTGGGCAGGTAGACGAAGATGGCCATCCCGTTGAATGGACTGATAACCAAGAAGAGACTGCCCTCGTTCGTGGCTAGTTGACTGGTACTTACTCAATCACTAGATAGATTGATGCAGCCACCTACTACTGCAATTCCTTTGAAGCTGCATGGTTCTGAACTATACATAGTCTAGCAGAAGGGGGCTCATAAGGATTTGAAGCTCTGGGTTCCTTTGTAGAGTAGGCTGTGTAGAAAGTCAGATGCTACTGGTGTATTCCCCTACGAGGTTCCCTAAGAAAATGACAAAATCCATTGCTTATTGTTTTGTAACTTAGCTTCTTGATTTCAGCCCATCCAGTGAGGGAGGCCTTAGGCGTTCCGTTCATGGTGTTCTAAGCTTAGGTACTTTTGCACCTTCATGCAAAAAGAAGTAATTTCGTTCAAGTTGACAATGTTGTGAATGCACTATGTAGGCTCATAAGGTTTTGAAGCTCTGGGTTGCTTTGTAGAATAGGCTGTGTAGAAAGTCAGATGCTACTGATGTGTATTCCCTATGAGGTTCCCTAGAGAAAACGACAAAATCCATTGCTTATTGTTTTGTAACTTGAGCTTCGTGATTTCAGCCCATCCAGTGAAGGCGGCCTTTGGCGTTTTGTTCTTTGTGTTCTAAACTTAGGTACTTTTCCACCTTCATACAAAAAGAAATAATTTAGTTCAAGTTGGTGATGTTGTGAATGCACTATGTCGGCCATCAAAATTTCAAGCCGATGGCTTCCTGTGAATTTTGGCTTGTTGACCATTTAACAGAGTAGATCTACCACTTAGTAGAAGTATAGAACCCATGAGGCATCCACTGTTGAAATTTCTTTCCTTCACATTTTTTTAGATTTAAGGGCAAGTGATCGTCTCCTCTGATTTTTTAGTCCAGGGCTTTCCGTTCCCATGTAGAGATCTCAAAAATATTGAGTTGCCTGAACTTTGATTCTATGCAAGTAAAGTTGTTCATAGTGCATACACTTGAGGAAAGGAAGTGGGCTCATTTCAGCTTCAGAAGCACCTATTTTAAGTGAAGTCCGCTTACCGAAAAAAAACTCAAAAAAGATTTTGCCTGCTGATGCCACCTAAATATCACATTGATTTGCATATGATTCAATCAACAATGCACCTTTGGATCAATGCATTGCATGTTGTTGGGTAGTTTCTATCAGCTGATAAGTGTGGATCTTAATCCTAGTCATATAGAGGAGTAACTAGATATCAACGGATGCAATAATGTTGGGCTAAGAAAGTAGATATTAAAAGTCATGCAGTTGTAAAGAAGTTTGGATGTGGTTTAGCAGTGATTTTCTTGTGACTACTAAGCTAAACTGTTGTGCCCTTTGCTTTAGCATCATACACATAAGCTTATGGTTGTTTTCGTCGGCAGGAAGTGTTGACCCCCCTACTTGGCTACATTGTACTATGGCCTTGAACAAAGCTTTAAGTGCATCATTAGTAGATAGTGCTCAAAATTTCATCTTGGTCCAACATTTTGAAAAAGATGTAAATGTAGAATGGGTTGGGCTTGTATGAGAATAGTAGAAAATGAAAAAATGAGCTTTGGTCCCAAAGATTGTGTGGTCAAAAATTAAAGTGAGAAAAAAATAATGTAAATATAGAATTGGGCTCCAAATTGGGACTTACTATTCTACAAAATGATTTCCTACATTCTGAATCTAGAAATTCTCAGGCCCAACCTATAGCTCCTGTGAGTGGGTTGGGCCTGAAAATCTAGAAATTGAAACCTAGGATGGGTCTTACTATTCTACAAAATGAGCTCCTACATTCTAAATCTAGAATCTAGAAAATGGGTTGGGCCTTACTAATGATGCTCTAAGAACCTTGGAGAATTATCTAAATATGATAAAAAAAAGCTTCTGGAGAACATTAAGAAACTAATGAGAAAAAATATGATGAAGAAATTATCGAGAACTTCTATTGTTACAGATGAGTATGCATTTGTTAGTATGTATAATATAATATAGTCAAAAACATGTATTGCAAGTTAAATTAAGATGCAAGAAATCTAGCATGGAAATGTCATAGGTAGTGTTACTTTTGTATTGTAAGTTTTATATATAATTAAGGTATTCTTAACAGGCGAATCCTATCCTCTTATGGTATGCCTGTCTATGATATTGTGCT
Organism: Iris pallida; assembly: GCA_029216955.1. Taxonomy (NCBI): domain Eukaryota; kingdom Viridiplantae; phylum Streptophyta; class Magnoliopsida; order Asparagales; family Iridaceae; genus Iris; species Iris pallida. The sequence continues at coordinate 19,535 of JANAVB010014417.1, forward strand.
CGCAGGTGCATACTCTTGATTCATGACATTATTGTAAGATAACTATAATAATTTCAAGATGTATGGTATCTAGCATGTAAATGTAATATGAATTGTTTTTGTATATAGTATATTTTATTATGGTACTCGTAGCGCAGCACTATCTTGTCATTGCTTTATACTGCACTGATGTGCATCTGTGCAATAGTGTGGTCATCACATGTAACTTTCTTCAACCAAGAATCATGTAGAATTAATAAACGAAATATACTTTTGAAAATCGATTTCTTTTTTACTTTCCCATAGCTTCCCCTTTAACTGATGATTTTGTACTACTTTAGCATATTAGTTGTTTATCTAAAATACTTGCTGATTTCAAAACATACAGAAAAAGAAGTGTTCACATGTTGGAGTCAATGTTGCAGAAAAGCCCCACTTATTTTGCATCCTCCTGTTATACTTCTTTATCTTCAGATTACTTCTTTATGTGTTAGTGGTGTCAGTTTCCTGTCAGAGACGCCATACATTTAGAATTTGAAATGCTATGACATATTGCTTACAGCAGTTGAAAATCTGTCTAGTAGTAGTGTATGGTAACTGTTTGTACTTTGTATACTATCATAATCAGTTCCCGCATACATTATCTTGCTTGTGTAAGAGTAGTCCCCTTCAAATCCTAGTATAATGACATAACATTTTTCCTCGTGAATAAAGATTTGACTTTGGTGATGGAATTTAGAACAATATTCAGTATTTTCTTTTTAACCTTATCACTCATAAGTCTCACATTAGAACACAAGGTTATACCACCTGCATTGTGCCTCAATAACTCCTTGTACTAACACTTGCTTATTTCTGTCATTATTAGGGTGGGATGAAAAGGTGGGGATTCAAAGGAATGCCTGCATCACATGGTGCTTCGCTGTCACATAGAAGTATTGGTTCTACTGGCCAAAGAGATGCTCCTGGAAAGGTATAACCTACATAGCTATAAAATTTTGTATGTACTACAAACTGCACAGTCATACATGTCTCATGATAAATAACGTGTCAATTGATTTTTAATCATCATACCAGTATATCTATGGTGACTGCTGTATCTAATCTCTTGTGACATTGTAGTGATTTTTAATCATCATATCAGTATATCTATAGTGACTTCTGTATTTAATCTCTTATGACATTGCAGATATGATTTTTTACGATTGAATATTCTACTGGGAAATATTTTGTGCTTATGTTCTGTTGTGCATTTGCTACATCTAAGCTTCAAATTAATTAGGTAAAATTGAATACTGTTTTGTACCTCCCATCTTTTTAACATATTAAGCTTGAAAATTTGAGCTTCAGATCTAGGACGTGTCGACACTAACTTTAATTGAGATCATTATCACCTCAATAGTTTTTTTTCCCTAGCTTGGGGCTTTTTCGGATTGCAATCTTGTTTCAGATGTATGCTTCTTGGAACACTGCAAAGTCACCTCTCTTCAACTTCTTACCACAAGCATAACAAGTATTGCATGTGAAATACTTGAGGATGCTGCAATCAGTTTACTAGAGCTTCATATGGAATGTATGGAGTAAAATGGGATAATTTCTCTCTTTGTGCACTTGTTGAATGGGTCGATAGATTTTAATAGTTGGACATAGTTTAACGTTTAAGGTGTTTTCAATAGAGTAATTAATTTTAACGTTTAAGCTGTTTTGGTACAAACCCACTAATGACCTAAACCATACAAAAGAACACATAAATCTTGTTACACTCGAACCTTTCTGTTTGCTATAATGTATTTATAACTTCTCCGTATTTGCCATAATTTTCCATTATTTTAATCTCACCCATCCATGGGCAAACCTTGAATGCTTCCAACTTAATTCAGGTAGGCATGTCTAATATCTGACCTCATTGAGGTTCTTACCAATATTGTGGAATAAGGATGCTTATTAAATTGCTGTTTTGTGAATATGTATTGCTCCTATTCTGCCACTCTAGTCTTGTCACAGACAGAAAAAATAGTCTTTTTTGCTATCATAGGAGTGCCAGAAAGGATCGTATAGTTTCATGTAATAGTAATTCCAGTAACGCCCTTATTGCTTACCTAGCAATTCCAGTAAACACCCTTATTTCTTACCTAGGTGTTTTACCCATGCAGGTTTTATCCCAACGAGGCAAGGGACTGGACTTGTTTACTTTAACCACAGAGTTTGGAAATCAGGGGTAAAGGGTGGTTCCAATGATGGAGGAAATAAGATCAATTGAAAAACATGGTTGCGATTTAAATTACAGATATAATATGAACGGAATGGAAAAACATAATGGTTAAATGGGATGGCATTTGAAAGTTGACACTTGACACATTGTTTCTGTTTTTTCAGTTCGATTATTTATAGTAGTATTAGTTAGAGGTCTAACTAGACTCAAATTTTACTCTTCATAAGCTGCATTATTTTGATTACGGATTGGTGAATTTCCTTCTTTCCCTGCACGGATAAAGTAGGAAACTTTGCTCAAGGCTATGGATTATACAATAGTTCTAGGCATGCTTCTAATTGGATACATAGCATTATTGGGACTTTGAGCCTTTGCTATGGGTAGATGTGACACGCTCCATGCTTTTGGGAAGGACACATGAACTAGTTTCTAGACCCACTGCCAAAGGACTTTGATTCATATGCGGATGTGTAATGGGGGTATGCATTAGTGTTAATTATGTAATTAGTTCATGAACTCTCAGCAAAACTCATACTGTACATGCTGAATTTTTTTTTCTTTTACACGTGCCGATCATTTATTTATGTATTTATTTTTGGTACAATGCCCATTTAAGAAGGAAACTTAATAGCCTATGATCCTTGACCAGGTTTTTAAAGGGAAGAAAATGCCTGGACATATGGGAAATAAGCAGTGTACAGTGAAGAATGTATGGGTCTACAAAATTGATCCTGCAAGAAATTTGATGTGGGTGAAAGGCCAGGTGCGTCTTTTATGTGTTGCCAAACTTTTTCAATTTTATTTATGTAGTTATTAAGCATATATTGGTGCCAGCACAAGTGAAGACGGAGAAGGTGATTTATTATGTCATATTTGCAGGTTCCTGGCGCGGAAGGGAACTTTGTTTTTATCAAAGATTCTGTGTACAAGAAGCCCGACATATCCATTTTACCATTCCCCACCCATTTTAGCCCAGAGGGCGAGGAGACATCCGAGCTAGAACCCCTAGTTGCTGATCTGGGAGACGTGGATCCCTTCATGGCTGCAGATTAGTTGGCAAGATGAAAAATCAAAGAGAGCCCTGGTTTTCGGATGTTTGGATGAATTAATTCTGAAGTGATGTAATCCTTTGTTTTTTTCTTTTCTTAAAGGGTACCATTGTTTAGCAAATTTTGACAGCAATCCCCTTTATACACTTCCGCCATACGCTGTGAATGTCTATATGTTCTGCTAGCAGGATGTCGAGACAGCCAAAGCCGGGAACTTTTGGGCTAGTATAGTTCGTTAGTCATGTAATCGCGGAAGTATTTTACAATAAGCTTCTTGTATCAGTTGATGGCCTTTGGTGTCACATTCATATGTTCACTTGTTTTAACTACTGAATTCCTTCTTGTTTTTGTGGTGATTTCTTAGCTTTTGCTCTACTGTAGTCACTGTACTTTGCTCTAATATTATACTGTTGAGCAATTACATAGTGTTATTATTGACGAATATTTCTTGGATGATCTTTATATGATTCAGTACTGTTGTTACATGGGAGGAACATATTCCCGCCTTTTTCTTTAGAAAAGGGTAAACGTTTGGTTGTCTGATAGTCCCAAAAGGACGTTTTCGGTGTTTCTTTCTTTGTTTTAGAAAGTGCATTTAAATAGACAATTAATTTATATAATTTTTGTTTTAAAGAGTGCATTTAAACCAAAAAAAAAATTAATTATTCAAAATATTGTTTTAAAAATAATTTTATAGACCTAGATGGCATTTTTCAAGGCAAAAAATAACTATATTATTTGTTTATTGAATGTAGATGACAATTTTCAAAGCAAAAAAAGTTGTCAATTAATTGTCCTTAACATGTGTCCTGAGGGCACATTTTAACAAAATCCAAAATTTTCTTTGCAAGATATTTCTTACCGTTTGCACATATGGTACATGACTACCATTTCCGTCCATTTTGGTTAAAATATGGTTGACAAATGACCAATATATCAAAATAATTTCCTTGTTTGGATGTAAGATCCAGAAGTTAGACAATAATAGAAAAGACAACAACATCCTTTTGACGATTCAAGATTGAGAAGTTCGACAATAAATAAAACTTTAGATGGTGACCAATCAGAGTCAACATGGCCTTCACAAGTTTTTATTCAAATAATTGAAGTATTAAATTTGTTATGGATTTTTTTTTTTTACCTTAAGCAGAACAATTCACAAAATTTAGAAGATTTATTTAAAAATATAGTAAATACATAGAACTAATATAAATAATTTTATTATAGAGTTATTTAGTTTTAGGGTCACATATATGATTTCGAAATTCAAACTCTAATATTCGTCAATTTCGAAACCAAAATCTGAATATATGAGACCTAAAACTAAATATCCCTTGTGTTATAATATACAATAATTACTTAGTAGGGAGCACGTGAGATTAGTTTCCAACCAATTTTTTTTAAATGTTTAACAACCATTAGAATAAAAAAAAAAAAAATTGAGTAGTACTCTACTTGGATGGTGTATTTGTGCGATGCACCCCACATTGTTTGTAATATGTATAAATTATCCTACTTTGAATTTGCTATATGTATAAGTCATCCCACTTTGGACGTTTTCCGTCAGTTCTGACGGGTTGGACTATTCATTAAAAAAAATTGAACCAAAATAACCCTCCTTCCATTGTCTTCTTCCCTGACATCACAGCCCCCCCTTCTTCGACGTTCACCCCCCCCCCCCCCCCCCCCCCCCACGGCCCACCCCCACCTCGGCCCGCCACCTCCCCGATCACAGCCCCCCTCCCCCTTCCCCGACGTTCGACCCCCCCCCCCCCGACCTCGGTCCGCCCCCTCCCCGACCTCGCCCCCCTCCGCCCCCTCCCTGACCTCGTCCCGCCCCCTCCCTGACCTCCCCTCCCCCTCCCCAACCTCGCCCCCCTCCGCCCCCCCTCCCCGACCTCGCCCTGCCCCCTACCCGACCTCGCCCCCCTCCACCCCCGCCCTCCCGCGCTCTCCCTGCTGCCGCCCCTCCCCCGTCCAGCAGCAGCAGTAGCAGCGGCGGCGGCAGCCAGCAGTAGCAGCGGCGGGGGCAGCGGAGGGGAGGAGGGGAGGAGGAAGAGGGACATTTTCGTCTTTTTTAAGGGTCAAACACGGCTGACCGTCAAAACTGACGAAAAACGTCTAAAGTGGGACTACTTATACATATAGCAAACAATGTAGGATGCATCGCACAAATAGACCATCTAAGTGGGATGCCACTCAAAATTTTTCTAAAAAATATTGTTGACAATGATTGGAGGCTCGCCACGTCTTATGCTGTAATAGTATTTCTATTTCAATCAAATAGAGTAAACAATGACAATAGAGCTTCTTTTTACATAATACACTACTCCTTTAACCTATATTTAATTCCATGTGGTCCATAATATAATAATACTTAATCTTCCATAATTGAGCAAAGCACTTATCTACATAAGTAAGTGCGATGGCCAAATCATACTATAAAACCACCAATTAAAAAGTGTCTTTCAGTGACTAATACTTTTTACTCTAGCAACACTAAATTGATTATATATATTTTCGGACTAAACTAGTGTTTAAATCCTCGATCTTGTACTATTTTAGACTTTAGGTCGTGAAATGTACAATTGAAAATTCTAGATTCCAAAATTTTATTTTTGACTTGTTTTTATTATATTCTCAACATGAGTGAAAAGTGGATATAGTGAAAAACTAAAACAAAAAAATAAAAATTCTTACACTATTTTTATTATTATTTAAACATGTCAAACTGATATAAAAATCTAAAGGTCTAAACGCTAATTGACCATATATTTTCATACTTGTTTTGGAGTTGTAGCAAGTTGGTCCACACAAGCTATCACGTCATTGTTCAGATTTTTAGTGATACATGTCTTGCAAAAGTAGGATAGCGATACAAATTTGAGAATTCTTAACAACAATTTTATTTTCTCATTGGTGAGGAGCTTGGAGAGATCCTTCAATTATAATATGGATGATGAAATGGTTCCCATCTCGCTGTCTAAACCATGAAGGCGACAAGACAAGTTCGGTTTGGTTCCCTTCTAAGTTAATAAATTGCCATAGGTCCTTATAACCAGTCAAATATAGCACAAATCTATTAGGAAAATTATAAAGGTACTTCATATTTTGCTTAGGACCAGAATTTTAAAAACCGGACCGGACCGGACCGGCCGATTCAACCGTTTCATCCGTGAGCTAGTTGTTTTCCGGTTCGATTCAGTATTGACTCGGTGTTTTTATGAAAATTGATATTTTTTGTAAAAAATTAATGTCCATAAGGTATTAATTTGGACCACTTAGATTAACCCAGTGGTTGAACCACTGGTTGAACCAACTGGTTGAACCAATGTGACCCGACCTAGTGTCTTGGCCGGGTCAACCTCTGGTCCGGTTTTTAAAACACTGCTTAGGACAGTCCATTATTTCAGGACAATCCAAAATTTTACAATTTTTACTTAGGACACCCCAAATTTACTTTGGGCTGCTCAAACCCCCAAACCTTCCCAAATTCGATCATTCTAAATTTCTATTTTCTCTCTTCAAATTTTCCAACCCCCTTCTCTCCACTCCTCCAATTACAAACAATGCCTAAATTAGTTAGATAAAATAGTTTTAGAACTAATTTAGGGTTGATATACGAACTTTCACACCCTAAAAAAAAAAAAATTTAGGGTTTCAAAAAATCGAACAGAGCAGACAATCGGGGTTCAAACCAACATGACTGTAGGCAAATTCTACAATCCTATATATATATAGGACTATAGAATTTGTCTACATTCCTATAGTATCTGTAGGACTCCTACAATCATGAATTATATATGGATACAGTCTAGTATATAAGCAGGACTTTAGAATTTACTTACAGTCCTAAATGATTGGGAAGCTAAAATATATGTTGGCAGTGAGTTTCAATTAGGACTGTCAACTGATTGACAGTCCTACCAGAATTTTGGATTGTCAAGTTTGATGAAAGTCCTAATGATTGGGGGTTTGAATATACTGACAATGAGTTTCAATTAGTACTGTAAACTTTGTTGACAGTCATAATCTCTTATAGGGCTGTCAATTTGTTGGTAGTCCTATATTATGATATGACTATCATCGTTATTGGCAGTCCTACATTATGATAGGACTATCAAATTTGTTGACAATCCTAAAGCAAAATTTTGGACTGCCCACAAGCAAAAAAATTGAATGGTAAATTTGTAAATAAAAAAAAAAATATTTGAGCTATCCTAAGCAAATTTTGAAGTGCCTATAGGATTTTTCATATACTAAAATTTATAACTTAAGCGTAAACATTTTTTAATTTCTTTGTTTTCCTTTTCTATTAGATGTCTTTTTTTTTTTCTAAAAGAGATGAGAAATCATAATCCTAATTATATTTTTTTTAATATATTCATGTATTGTTTATCAAATTTATATTTTTTTATATAGTTTAACAACTTAATTGCAACTTGATGCCCTAAACTATTCCATTTTTCAACTTGATACCCTAAACTTTTTTGGTAACTGTGGTGGCCCATGCAGGTCGAGATAAATTGTTTGGTTACTTTACCGTACCAAGCAAGCCTGCGTATAGGATTAGAGTTTAGGATCTCATCCACATACTTGACCTCTTTCCTCGATTCTATTTTTGAATACCGCTTGACTCATTGATTTGTATCTTGCTTGATTCCTTCTATCATGATTCTTATCTTCTCTTCGTGCTTGCTAGAGGTTAGGAAGGTGACCCCTACTAGATAGACAAGTTTCATTTGTCCCAAAACACCATTAGTTTAACTCTTGTGAGTTGGGTAGAATGTCTTACGACCTAACCTTCCTTATGGCCCTAACCAAGCCTTAGACAAGTAAACAGTAGAACGACTGCATAAGCACCAACACAGGACATGACTTAGATTCTTAAGGAGTTTGAACTAATTCTACTTTCTTTCCATCCAAAAATCTCGCGTGCCTATGTTTTTTTTCCATCTTGACTAATGATGCTAAAATACCCTAGTTTTTGCAAGCTCAACCTTTAGCAAGCTTGTCAAGACATATGCTCACTAACATACTGTCCAATCAGAGCCAGTGCATGATGGTCTGATCAACCTAGTGCACTTTGGTTCGCTTTTCATATATCGTTCTACGTGGATAGAGACATAGTTAAATTTGCCCCCTAGAATCTCATCCGCAATTGCCTTGGCAATCCTTTTTTGAAAATATTTAGTCGCCTTTGAACCACGTAATCGTCTTCAATGTTATCTTTTTCGAACTCTATATTGCTTTCTCCCTTCACCTGTCTTAGAAGGACGAAAGCGCTTGTGCTTAAATTTCCCTCTAGCTGTCCTATCACTTATGGCCATTACCACTTAATGTGACTATATCCTCGTCTTAAACTATTCGTCCTTTCCCTCAATCCTAAATCTACTATTGTGACCTTCCAATCACTTGAAGTTAGGAATGATTCAAATCGTTCCCTTAAGCGTTCCCTCAACCAAGACGACTAGCATTCCCTCAAGGAACCACATCTCCTAAATTTCTAAAAAAAAATTCTTGATATACTCAGTATTCCATACTAATCTTTTATTCATGTTTTACCTTCACTTCTTAACCCCTAATCTTTTATTTTGCGTCAGCTAGCAACCCTCACTTCGCAAATCATATCCGTAATTTATCTTCCTATTTACCTAAATCACGATTTCTGATGCATGTTTGCGTTGAACGTCGTTTCTTTGCCTCGCCCAATGACTTGATCATATTTCCTCATCGATAAACTCTTGTACCTTCTCAACCCTACATACCCTAGTTACTTCTTAATTTCGAGGACAAAATTCTTGTAAATTGGGTAGGATGTAAATCCCCTAAATTTCTACTATATTTTATTTATCTATTAAATTTTTGGTAAAGATTTATATTTTTTGTATTTGCTCGTCGAGTGCGAATATGTGCGAGATACATATTTTTATAAAACATTTTATTATAGATTTTATTTATAGGTTCAAAATAATATGTGATAAATATTTTTATTTATCTATTGCTTACAGTTGCACAAAGTTCCGTAGTGAGAATTTCCAAACTTTACTTATTTTATAAAAAGGCGAGTTATTTTATTAGTGATTTAGAAAACCATGTTTCATATAAAATATTTTCTTCTCATACAAATACGTAAGATGTAAATTCACGTATAAGTTGGTTTTCAAAATTATTTTATTAACTTACTAAAAGGGTATTTCAAATAGTTTAGCATTTATTATCATTTTCGAAATTAATATTATAGCATATTTTTCAAGTTATAAAAAGTTAATTTTAAACTAGTTTATTACGAATAAATCGGATGATGATTTTATTAAATAAATTTTATACAGATTTTTGAAAAATATTGAGTCATTGTTTGATATTATCTAGATTTAAATTTAAATATAGATTTGAATGGATTAGTTTAATCTAAATTTAGATTAAAATAAGTAATTATCTACTTGGGTTTAGTATATATATGAGAGCTTCCCATTGAGTTATCCACAATTTCTATTCCATAAAATTCTCCTCCACCCATAAGTGTCGTGCATCGTGTCGGTGTCCAAATCTTATTCCATCTTTTATATATACAATTTTGTGTCGGACACACCCCCGACAAATCAATACCACTCCTTCATTGCCGCAGTGCCCCGTCCATCTCGTCCGATCCCACGACAGCAACCAGCCACCACCGCAGCCACCGCCGCGGCAGCACGACCGCCACCTCCCACATAACCCAACCCCAAGCCCTGTGCTGTCCAAACCAACCCCGACACAACCGGACCGCCGCCTCCCTGTCATCGCCGAAAAAACCCTTTCCTGGCCACCACCATCGTCGCCCGACCCGTCTCCTCCAGCCATCATCCGCAGCCACCGTTCTCCCCCAACCTCTCAACTCCACCCCGCGGCCTCACTGCTCTCCCCGGCCAAACACCTCCATCCGCTGCCTCGCCCATCTCCACCAGAACTCCCTGCTACTAGCACTTCCCCAATGGCTTGGACCTCTACGGCATCAACACCAGTACACCGACCTCACTTTGCCACCACCGCACCCATGCCACCGACCTCACTTCGCCACCGCCGCACCCATGCCACAACCGCGACCCTAGTCCCTTCTTTTGACCAAACCTTCCTCAACCGCTACCACCACATCATCACAAACCCCCAATATCATCCACCACCACAGCCAAAAGAAAACACAACACACCCCGGCCGAGAAAACCGCGGGAGATCCGGCACCAATCCCTCGGTCGCCGCCCTCGGCGACCCCTACGCCCACCGTCCTCCATGGTCGAGAGCACAGGAAGCTCTTCCTTTCCTCTCCCCCTGGAACTCTCGCTCAACCCCATCTCCCTCTTCCTCGCTCTTCCAGCCCGCTCCTTCTGCTTCATTTTTTTGAGTTGCTTTTTCTCTTCCCCCTATTATTCTTTCTAAAAGTTTATATTTCCTCTTTGCTCATCTTGAGCAAACAGAACAGTTCTGCTATTAGCAATTACTTTATGAATTATTTTTATTATCATTATTTTCGTTATTATTATTATTACTAACAGAAAAACAGATAAAGTAGATATTTTTTTAATAAATGTTTGTTGTATTTTAAGTTATTTGTTACCATTAGTTTTAAAATATATATATACAGCTTTGGTAATACTCTCATTGTTTTGTTGTTATTATTATTATTTAGTTTATGGTTTATGGGTCCCCTTAAAATTAATAGTAATATTGGTGTTATTATTTTTATTCTTATTATTATTGGTAGTAGTAGTAAGATATTTGCTATTTTTAGATTTTACATATTTTATATTTATATATATAATTTTAGTTTTGTTCTTTACCAGTAAATTTTGTATCACTAGCAAATACAACTATTATATTAGATTAACTCTACACTTATTTTCAAAATAGGATTCGAAAACCTTAGAGATACTATTATATTATTTAAGTTATATTTCTCAAGATATTTAAATAATTACCAAAAAATAATAATAAAAATAAATACTTGATCCATTAAAATATAATCTTACAAATTATAAAATAACTTTTGTTGATATTCTCAAATATTGTCTAAAATATTTTTACTAGGGAAATATAGTTTCTCTATCTTAAACTTAAGGGGTTTATTTTCTAAAAACGATTTTCTTGGCTTAAGTGATTCTTTTTTACTCAAAAAACTAGTATTTCAAGTATTATAAATATAACTTTTCTAAATCATATATTATCTTATCCAATTTCCTTGGTTATCCCCTTGCCCATAACAAATCCTACTTTATGTTCCCACGCCAAATTCATATGTCCTCCTATCGACCCTAACTAATATAGCATTTCTGGACCCGATGGAACAGTCCGTACCGTCATCAGAGGTCGTTTTGAGTAGTTGTAACAATGAAGTCAACTCCGTGCCACTTTGATCATCGCAGCACCCCAGGCGTCACACCAGGCAAGTATACTTTGCTAATTTACTGTCGTATTATTTACTTTCAGCATTTATTTACTTTGTTTCATATTTGTTAGTTTTATTTGTTATAAATTGTGCGTCCAAGCCATACTTGGGTGCAAGCGACTCTATTAGTTGTTTTTTTATTTTATTTTATTTGATGCATGTTGACTTAGTTTTAGCAGACTACCTTCTTGTTGTGGGATATTCTTATATCTCCCTTGGCCATGACACTCTCACTACGCGGTTTGAGACATTTTGCTAGGGACACGGCTTGCATATTGACTGTCCATCTCTATAGTCGTGTGTCGGATAGATGATCCTAACTGCTACGATTAGGATATAGAGACTCGAGCAGTTACAAAACTGGACAGGTCATGGACATGACTTGGTCAGTATGGGAAATCTTGGAGGGGGGACAGTCACTAGTGGGTATGGAAAGCCAAACAGGTAAACCATAGTTTTCGAAAGGAACTATGGCGAGATATATTTGCAGATACCCTCTGACGTTTTGGACGTTATGGCCGGATACGGATGACTGGATGCGAGTTACGTACACTTAGCCTAAATTCCACCCATGCGCATGAAAGTTGTCCTCTAAATTGCACATTAGACGATTAGAATCCCTTTTGCATATTTGTGTCTAGGATAGTCTTTTATATATTAGTTATCTATTTCGACAGTTCATATTAGCATGATATTATGTATCTTGTTACGTCCATCTGAGGACCTGGTGATCCCTCCAGGTGTGTGTTCTTGTCTTTCGCAGGTATTCTAGCCAAGGTCGTGATCATCACTTTTCTATCAAGATGACGTGCTCTTGGATTATCCTTCGCTTTGTTCGACAAATTTCTATCATTTGTATTTATTCTTTTTCATTTAAATGGTTGGTAGTGGATGTGTCTCCGCTCAACATATTGTACAAAGACAATTCATAGTTGATTATATGATAACTTTTATTCTTATATTTTATGGATGAGAGTAGTTAGCTGTGACCTTCCTGTATTTACAGCTTACGTATATTTATTATACGGTTGGCATGTCTACGTTCCTAGTCCTACGTATTTGGGACTGGGGCGTTACAGTAACAACTTGATACCCTGAATATTTTTGGACAAAAATATCTATAATCTAAACTTAAAACTACCCCCCTATCCCCATCCCCCTTCGCCCCCCTCAGCCACCTGTCCGTCCCCGGCCACCTGCCCTTGCGCCCCCTCCCGACCCCCCTCCACCCACCGCCCGCCCCCACCCACCCCCTGCCCCCTCCGGCCACCCGTCCCCCCTCCAACCACTGCGTGCGTCCGGAGAGAGGGGGCGGTGGGGAAGCGGGGACGGCGACGGGGTAGCAGAAGGGGGTGGATGGGGTCGAGGGTGACTGGAGGGGGCATGGTGGGGGTGGGGTGGGGGCGGGGAGTGGTGAGCCGACATAGGGAAGAGGGGAAAAGGGGTTGGGTTCGATTGGAAAGTGAAGGGGAGGGATAAATTTATCCTTTTTGAAATTTTGGGTATCAAATTGAAAATATTAAATAGTTGATAGATTGTTGAGTAAAAAAGTTTATTGTATTAAGTTGAAAAACATGAATAATTGAGGTATCAAGTTGCAATTTAGCCTAGTTTAACTACATGTGCTTCTGGCTGCACATTAAAGGCCCCGTGATAGCCTGGTTTTAGTGTATATTTTTGAGTGTCTACAAGTTTACCCTCAAGAGACGGCCTGATATCTCTATCCATACACTATAGATGAGTTCTTTATTAAAGAGACATGACATGAACCTTGCGCTTCCCTCACGGTGATACGCCGCTATGACATGGCCTAAAGTCGAGGCATTACTCATACCCGGGAACCTCATCGTAGTGTCATACTACAGTAGCATGAGGTCACAAGCCTCTTTGTAGTGCCAAACTATCCAGCATGAAGCCTTAGGCAACCTTACGATGTTACGCCGCAACGACATGGCTTGCAAGGCCGAGGCTTTACCCCTATCCGGGTTCCTCATCGTGGTGTCGTGCCACAATAATATGAAAACATGTAGTACCCTGTCCCGCTCAGTCAATCGGAGGAATCGAAACGCCAACGGCGTTCGGACTTAGCCTTGCAACGGCTTGCTCGGAGACATCGCTCAGGTGGGGTAGTTTCGGTGAACTTGCCTCATCTTAGCCTCCACATAATAAATTGTATGTTTTTAACTTGCACAAGTAGGCTTGATAATAAAAGAGACGAATCCACATAGCTAAAGGGAATAATCCCGACAGGTCGAAATGAGTTAGGATATGGAAAGGTCCAGCGGTCGGCTTAGAGTTGGTGCACAACGTGCTTTGAAAATGACACTCGGTCCTTCGTCCCGTAGCTTGGGAGAAGAAAAGTTGGTCTTCGACACAAAACTATGAACTTGCCTAAGTCATAGGCGTCTCCTGCGTAAATGCTCGATAAAGCATGCACGCTTTCACTGCGCAAGGCTTGGCATAGCCTTTGCTCGTCCCTCGGGTTAAGTTGTAGGCTCGATTAAGTTAGGCAAAGTTATGCCGGTTGACCTAAGTTATTCCTAGTGCTGTCCCGCTCTTTCTGCGGTTGTCAAGTTAAATAGTCCCACGATCCCAAGGCCCGTCATATGAGGTATGACTTGGGCGATAGCATTGCGTAGAATACGAGTTGGTTTAAGGCACGAGCCACAGTTGGTTCAGTAAAAAGTTAGCCACGGTCTGTTGATACTTAAGGAACACGTTATGTTCAAGTTAAGTGGGAAGGCTATGCAGTAGCCGTTCCCTGAGTTCAAAGAATGTTAAGTCTAAGCGATGGTTAGTCGCCGAAAGGAAATATGTCGGAACTGTAGGTCAGTCGTCGAGGCAACCCTGGTTTGGGCTCTGTAAAAGAAGTATAAAAAGTGGAAAGAGTAAAACAAAAAGGAACTAAGTGATGATGATGAGACCATGCAATTACGTTAAGTCTAGAAGTTAGCGTAGGCGCGTGGTCATGGACAACTTGTCGACAAGGGCGATGTTTCTTCGAGCGGCAACCCGGGGCCACGGGACCGACTAGGCCTAGGAAGAAACACGATATAGCCGAGCTGGGTAATAGGCAACCGGTAGTTCGGGAACTTGCATCGGGGATCGCTACCTGCGGTACAAGGGTCCCGATTGCCAGGCTATGTCCATGATGGCTAGTTAATGCCAATGAACATTCATATAGATGTGTCGGCACGGGCAGCAATCCGCGTGTGTGCCTTTGGACTGAGTTGAGTTGAATGTGTATGCTGTTAGAAGACACAATGTCTGGACCTAAGATTTGGCTACAACAAAGGTGGCGTGCTTCGGCACGAGATGTGGCGTCGAGTGTTAAGTCATTGGCATAGAGTTGCATGAGTTAGACTTGAGCTGTTACGAGTTAAGTCGAGAAGGGCCGTAGGGCAAGTTGGGTGAAGTTACGTTGAGTTGCTGGTCATGACCTCGAAATGTGAGGCACGACCGTGTTGTCAAAACTAAAGCATAGGCAAGAATAAGCGAGGAGGCACTGCCTCAGAGATATTGAAGCACGAATCGAGTTCATGGCACGACCGAGTCGTTACGTCACAGAGTATGGCACGAAAGGCAAGTATAAGTCGGTACGTTGACAATACAAGCACGAGAAAGGTCTAGAGGCAAGGAAATGGAGTCTATCGTGTAGTTGCATCTCTGATTATGGCCGTAAGGCAAGCACGACTTGATAGGTTAACGATGTTTTGTAGACGTTACTGTTGCAAGCACGGGATGGTCCTCAGACACAAATATGTCAAGGCGTTTGTCATAAAACTGATCCTAAGACAATGCTAGAAAGACAATTGATAAGAATGGACTATGTTGCACAAAGTAAATCAAACGTGTTGGTTTTATATGGGTGGGCAAGGAGCTCGCTCCACCAGTACAGTTGAGTACTGACACTCACATAGTTTATATGTACAGGCACAGGTAGAAGCTCATGGCGTGGAGCTTGCTTGGATGCATCGAGGCACGGAGTCCCTTGGCGATTTGTAGCGTGCGGCCGCATAGAGTCAAGACTGTGGACATTGTCTTTCGAAGCATCCGCTGGCTCGAGACTTGTATTGAGAGATGAGAGAGAGCAGAGTGAACTTGTAATGAGAGAAAAGTGAGCTTAAGAGACTTGTAATCTTGGCCTTGCGCCCTTTGTAATATTTGTTTCAATATCAATAAAGAGTATTTTGTAATGATTTTTGTTTTGTCCTAAATTTCTGCTGCTATTATTCAATGTCTCTGCATGGGACTTCTGTGCGACGACCCCGTCGCAGCCGCTGAAATCGGCCGTTATAGAATCCACCTTGCACGAGCGCAATCTAGGCTCGTGCGACATCACACCTTAGAGAGGACGATCGCTCCTACGGGAGCGGGGCGTGACATAATGGTATCAGAGCACAGCTTTACGTTCTTGGACTATCGATTGAATTCTTTAACTCCGATGTTTTTGCGAACTCTAAATGTTGCTTCCGCAAGTTGATATCGTTGGTGTGCTCTCTCTCAAATGTCCCACGGGATGTCCATACAATAATTCTAACTATTTTGTAAAACATAGGAGAACAGTTTTTGATAAAACAAAAAAGATGGTTTGCGTAAGCACGATTGGCTAAGTCGGGCTGGGCATATACACCAAAGTTGTGTCGACCTTAGAAAAGTCGAGTGCGAGATTCGTAATGTTTCGAGTACGAAATGAGTTGGACTTGATTGAGCAAATGAGATGACTATCGATAGGGGTGCTATAGAGCGACGATATCGTCGATGCGATGTAGACGAGCGTGCTAGGAAATTGAGGAATCGTTCGGACAGAAGTTTGAAGTAATCGATTGTGAACCGAGTGAGAGTGTTGAGGGTTTGTAGAATGACTTCATCCCTGAGTGGTGTATACGATAGCCTCAGGAATGTCGACTGATGGATTGAGGATACGGGGTGTCGATGAGTCTATTAGCAAGCGTTGCGTGTATACAAAGTCGTAGATTGAGTATTATTGAATAAGTAGTAGCCTTGAGATTTAACGAGTTGATTCGAACAACCTAGAAATTGACGCGCACGGAACGTGTACGGGATCGAAGATTGTGCGAGTATGAAATACAAAATGATTGAGTAGGTGAAATCGAATCGAGAAAAAGTTAGGGTGTACGAATGGATGACTTGATCGAAGAAATTGATACGGATCATATACGAAAAGTTAGCACGACGAGAAGATAGCATGCATGAAAAGTTTGATTCGAATGTTTGAAAATGACTCTAAGGATTGGAATGGATGTCGTTCGATAATTGAGTTAGCAAGGAATGATGTGAATTGAGAAAATACGTTGGTCAATGATTTAAGATAGACGGATGAACAATACGTGAGTCTGGGTTTGAGGAAAAAAATTGATGTTGTAAATGATTCGAGGGATAATGATCGAACTTGAACTGAATGTCGAGGATATTATCCAGTCGGACGATAGCATCATTCGTACGACTCGAAATTGGTTACAAAGGCAGATCGTCAGGTTACGCATATCGTCGATGGTATTAAGGCGTATCAAAGATCGATATGCGATAACTCGGGGCTACTCTGACTCGGCGAATGACGATCGTGCAAGTGTTATTATTCAGTTGGATGCAATACTTAGGATTTTGATTGAGACGAATGTTGGATGAAAGTGATCGTGTCTTGATGGTTATGCGGATAACCACAGCGTCGACGATCTTGTCTTGTACGAGCGCAACTCTAGCCTCGCACATGCGTTGCATCGGATTTGGGGCGATCGTTCCGCGTGAGCGCTGATATGGTGATTCATGTCGCGGGAATGATCGAACTCGAAAAAATCAGGATGCGGCAACTTTGATTGTCTCAACTTGTTGGTTTGATGCGAAAAAAATTCGTGGATGTTAGGACTTGTGATTGATGATTGAATAAACTTGAGGAGTGAGTCGGTCCAATCCGCACATCGAGAATGAACTAGTCTAGACTCAAGCAAGAGCTACGTCTCGATGAGGATAATTATCCTGCGGGAACGTGCATGGTGATTCATGCCCACCGTGGATAATCGGAATCGCGTGAGATCGGGACACAACATATTGTTAAGGTAGACGACCTTATGATCGAATACGTGAATTGTGATGAACGATTTAGGAAATATGAAATATAAATTATGGTTTAGCGATGAATTGTGTCGTAACGTGCTTGACTTGGAAGGATTGATAGGCAGATTATGTCGAATGTGTTCGAAGAGATAGACTATGCGAAATGGCTTATTGGTCGAGCGATATTGATGTATCGAAGAATTGGTTGAGTGAACTTACGTAGGATGGCTTTGCTGAATGACTCGGACCCCGTACGACGAACGTTGGGATGTGTGTAGGGAATCGATGCTCGAAGTTTAGAGATCGGAGTGATGCGAGCTTGGGTAGAAAATCCCGTACTATCAACTTGGTTTGACCTTAGGATTGGGTCAGTGTTGATATTGTTGCTTGGGAACTATGATTCCAATACTGACGAATGGCTTTAGCCCAAAGGCATAGCCTAGCGGTTCGCAAGACGTCCCGATGCAAAGCGATAGGATGTGTGGTGGCACCACTCATGAGGCTCGGTTGACATGCACGTATATCAGGGACGCCCGAATATGTGCACGATCCGACTCGAGTGGTGATGGCGGATTCTTTATCACGAGGCTTGGCTGAAATGCATGTATTTTGGCGACGCCTAGAATATGTGCACGATCCAACTAAGTGATACATTGAATCAAGTGAGGAACAGGAAAATGTCGAGTATTTTGAAATTCTGAGTTTTGAAGAAATGTTGATGGTAATGCGAGCGTTGAATTGAGACGAACTTGAATATTGATTGATCGGATGGTTTGCCTAGAAAAGAGTTGTACGTGTGCACGACGAGAGTAAGTTACCTAAGTTGAGATATAGTTGTTCGAGGTGAATGATAACCATAGCACGAGCGTGGCTAAGGCGTGATGCCGCACGGGCCTAGGTTGCGCCCGTGCAAGGCCAAGTCCAGAAACGGCCGATTTGAGCTAGGCCACAGAGTCGCACAGAGTGTCCCCCTTGCAGCGGAAAGTAAATAAACACAAGTAGAAGCAAATTCGATCTCTTTATTGATATTCACGAAGGTTACAAGCGGCGCTAGGCCGATATTACAAATCGCTCAAGCTCTCTCTCTGAAACATAAAAGGCGTGCCAAGTGGCTTACAAGATGGAATGATACATGGCGATGTTCCGATACATTATGTCCTGTATAGGGTGCTTCAGCTTCTGCAACGTCCCAAGGCCCCGGAGTTGGCTCCGCGCCTTAACACGTTCGATGGAAGTTCCGCACCAGCCGGCATCTCCTGCTTCCTGCAAGCAGACTGTGGAGTTATCAGTACATTGTTATGCACTGGTGGGGAGGCTAGCTCGCCCACAATGCTATCATTACCAAACACGTTGCATTTACTTTTGTGCACCGACTATCATTCATTGTCTTTCTAATCTTGCCTTAGGGTGAATTTCATGGCACATATCATGACCTATCTCGTGTTGCTGATTTCAAGTGTCGCATGGAAAATGCATGCACGACTTACCCATACTTACCGTCCGGCCTTTCCTGTCCAAGGTAAACCAAGTTAGTCAACATTAACATAAAGTAACATGACGTGATTTATGTAAACATTCAATGTTACGGGCGTGTCCGTGTCTCGGGTTCTAGCACGTCGTAGGCATGTTCATTCACGTCGTAGGCATGTTCAGAGTGTTACGTTTCGAGCATGTTCAGGAGGCACATTTCCAGCATATTCAGGGTGTTATATTTCAAGCATGTTCAGGCATGTTACATTTCGAGCATGTTCATGTTCAGGACGTTACTTTGCAAGCATGTTCAGGAGTATTACATTTCGGGCATGTTCAGGAGTGTTATAACTCGAGCATGTTCAGGAGACACTTTATTTAGTTAACTTAGACTACTTGTTTCAATGCAAGAACTTGCACGTGGATTGCCACCAGCATAGTCCACTTAATCTACATGCATGGGTCGCTGGCTTTACAAGCCATTTTGGACATATCACGTGGGCATTCTCACCTATCGAAGCGTGATGGCTGGTACACCTTGATAGTTTCTTGAAATGCCTGGCCTTACGTCTCTTTGAGTGGCCGAGCCCCCACTCAAAGCAGCCCGTAAGCCCCATGTCTGATTCCGCCTAGGCCGGCCACGGTATTCCCCCCCATCGCCCGTGCCGCAGAATCCTTCCTCAAGACGGCCACGGTATTCCCCCCATCGCCCGTGCCGTTTGTCCATGACCATTTCGTATTTTACTTGTCTTTTACTTAGCGGCTATCTTCGAGCCGTAGGCTAACCCTTAGCCATAATGCGTTAACGACCAGGTTGGCGTCCGTACAGCGCGGGTAGCGAGCCCCGTTGCACGTGTCCGTCACACCTGTCGCTAGCGTCTTCCATGTCTTATCTTTCATGTATTCTTTCTTTCATTTTATTCTTTTACTTGTTCGTATGATCATAGAGTCATTCATGTTTTTGTTCATTCATTCGTTGATTCATTCATTCATGCATTATGCAACTCCCAGTGTGGGAGTCGCCTTGGCGACCCATCGGTCCCATAGCCTTCCAATGTTGCTAAACTCTACTCGGAGCGACTATGTTGATAGTCTTCCCATTTCATTGTTGTAATCCATTCATTGTTTCATTGTTGAACGCGTACGGGACTTGAACGTAAGCTTGTGCCGTAGCACGAGCGTAGAGCACGGTACGAGAGTTTCTATATTTGTCGAGTTCTTTTCCATGTTCTAAACAAGCATGCAAGATGGGATTATTCCCTTAGCTAGGTGCGTTGAGTCATTTATTAGCATGTGCGGGTTATCGCCTAGCGATTCTCGTGATAGTGTCCGTATTGTTATGTGTCTAGGCTAAGCACAGACGGGTTCATCGGAGCCACCCACCTTAGCGATGTTTGCATCGGCCAAGTGATACTCCGAGCGCGCCTTTGAAAGTCTAAGTCTGGATTCATCTTGACAGGCCAATGCAAGCATTGCATTGATTCTACATCTGGTCGAGGCCAACTCTTCGGGTCGACGGCTCGTTCGAGTCGTTGCACTTGCCGTTTGGATCGGCATTCCGCTAGGGCGGAGCGGGTCGTTACATAATACACCACTCAAAATAAGTCTCGTCCTCGAGACTTCTTGAGTGCAGGTCATCCTATCATTCCTTAACTCGTGTCGTCGTGTTTCTTAGATAATTTTCATCGAACGGCTCTATCGTTCGATGGCATCGAACCATACTTTGATATCTTTCTAAGTTCCGTGTCGCACGCATTTGTCGATTTTTATTGAATAGCCTTTCATTCATTTTAGAGTTGATTGTACTTATTCAATTCGAGTGTTTCTTCGTCTTGGTTGCTATTTCTTCGTGTCATGGGATGAAAATGGTTTCACGAGGCACGTTGTAATTCGTCAAATATGAGGGTCGTAGGCTGAGGCAAACTCACTTTTATTTATCTCGGTCATCGAGATGACCCGACTCGCTTCTCAAGCGTTCGTGTCCATAAAATCAGTATAATTTCTACTTAGCGGGGTCGACCAAGTCTATGAAATTTTCGTCCGATTTCAAGACTAAGTATTGCACTATCCTCGAGTATATCTTCCTATCAATGGTCCAATTCGTTATACCAACTTTTATTTGCACGATATCGATTCCATATCATTCACTTGATTATGGCCAATTTTGTTGTCGTTCACGCACACTCCGCTTGCACGTTTCTTTGATTCAGAGCCACGTTCGTACTAGTATCGATCCTTTACTTAACGCAATTTCAAGATCTTCGACACTCTCCCATTCCTCAAGTCTTGCTTGAACTCGATGTATCACTTGGCTGGATCGTGCACGCATTCCAAGCGTCTCCAAAATACATGCATTCAGCCAAGCCGCATGATCTAAAAGTTTGTCATTCTCACTCGAGTCGCATCGTGCACATACTCAAGCGTCCCTGAATATATGCATGTCAGCCGAATCTCGTGAGGGGTATTCCTATATTCGTGATTCATACTATCCATCCATGCCAATCCTCAAGATCAATCCTTCGATTGATAACTCATGAAACAGGGCGTCTCGCCTACCCGCTAGGCCATTTTTTTTCGAGGCTAAGTCAATGTCAGGATTGGAATCATAGTTCTCCAACAATAATGCCAACACTGACCCCAATCCTAGGTCAAACCAAAGTCGATAGTACGGGATTTTTCTACCCACGCTTGCGTCACTCAGATTTCTAAACATCGAGCACGATCACCTATTCGCATCAATGTATTCGTCGCACACCGCAACGAATTCAAATCCATTCAAATC
This sequence comes from Iris pallida, assembly GCA_029216955.1. Lineage (NCBI taxonomy): Eukaryota > Viridiplantae > Streptophyta > Magnoliopsida > Asparagales > Iridaceae > Iris > Iris pallida. Next base: position 41,524 of record JANAVB010014417.1, read on the forward strand.
ACTAAATTGACATACTTCATATATCCAATCTAACCAATTCATGTATTCGATCACGAGTTCATCTAACTTGACAATATGTTGTGCCCCAATCTCACGCGAGTCCGATTATCCACGGTGGTTCATGAATCACCATGCAACGCTCCCGTGGAATGATCATTCTCATCGGGGCGTAACTCTTGTTTGGGTCCAGACTAATTCATTCTCGATACGCGGATTGGACCTACGCAATCCTCAAGCTTAATCATCTAGTACACCGAATCATTCTCAAGTCACCTTCGCATCAAACCACAAGTCGAGGCACACAAATTGCCACGCCATGCTAGTTCAATCACCCCCGCTGTATGAATCACCATACCAGCGCTCACGCGGAGTGATCGCCCTATTCGGCGCGACGCATGTGCGAGGCTGGAGTTGCGCTCGCATAAGACAAGCATGTCGACGTTGGGGTTATCGTCGAAGTAAATCCAAGTATTTTCATTTTTATTCGAGCCAAGATCGATAGTCCATTCGTCATGCGTTCAACTAGAAAATCCTCGAGCCAAGTCTATCTTTTTCTCGATACATTCTTTTTACATCTCAAGTATAGCATCCAACGGAACAATGACATTTACACGATCGTCATTCGTTGAGTCAGAGTACCCCCGAGTTATCGCATATCGATCTTTGATACGCCTCAATACCATCGACGATATGCGTAACCTGACGATCTTCCTTTTGCAACAGACTTCGAGTCGTGCGTTGATGCTGTTGTCCGAGTTGGATAATCCACAATTTCATTTAATATTCAAGATCAAGTTCCGTCGCTCTTCCTCAAGCTCGTTTCAAGATCGTTTGTTTCAAAACTCAAGCCACATTTCATTTAAATCAATCCCAAATCGTACGCGTGATCCTCTAAGTTTCCTCGATCAAGACCATTCACTTCCATTCATCGTTCTGAATCGTTTTCTAACATGCGTTGCCTATTCACAAGTTGTCTGAACGACATCTCGTTCGGGACATTCGAAGTCACGATCAACTAAGCGTGACACGTCGTAAGGCTTTGCGCGATCGCATCGCCTCGCCGACATACCCGTTCTATCCGTATATCTTGTAGTCTTGCTCGAACAATTTCTATAACGTCCATACACCACTCAGGGTTCGAGCCACTCGAATTCAAGCCATACGATCTAGTCCTCAATCACGTTCGCGTCATGCGCTAAGACATCCTTCAGATTCGTTCGACGAATCTCTAGCGTAATCGCTCACGTCGCCTCGACGTACTTAGTCGTTCAGGCTAATCCTCAAAATCCAAGCCAATCTCTCGTGCACGCCTAAGCGTTAGTTGATAGCGTTCCTATCGATATACACTCTAAGTGTATCTTCGTTCCCGACCGAGCGGTACTTGCTATCGCTCGTAACTCGATTGCACCAGAAGTCGAGGTGCGCGACACACGGACTAAGTTGTGCCGCATAACCATCTCGTGCGGACTATATTTGAGTTTGCACGCTCACTTGCTAGGTCGACGCAAGACTAGTTAGGCACGCACGCGACATGTTAACTTAGCATATGATCTCTATCGAGTCAAGTTTAACATCGTTCGACATTGTTAGCGTAAAGTTATTCAAGCACGCCTCGCGTTGCTAACTCTTAGCATCGATTCCGTCCAACTCAAGTCCGTCGTGGTTTGGCACAAAGGCCTTCGCCTATCAAGTCCCGATCACCCGAGCACTTATACGAGCTTTCAAAAATATTAGACTTATTGTATGGAACATCCCAAGGCAGAATGAGAGAGAGAGAGCGCACACTTCTTTTGTAACCAACCGAGCTTTCAAAACTGAGAAAATCGAAATAAAGTCCAAGGACGTAAAGCCGTGCTCTGATACCAATATGTCACGCCTCGCTCCCGTATGAGCGATCGTCCTCGCTAAGGCGTGATGCCGCACGGGCCTAGGTTGCGCCCGTGCAAGGCCAAGTCCAGAAACGGCCGATTTGAGCTAGGCCACAGAGTCGCACAGAGTGTCCCCATTGCAGCGAAAAGTAAATAAACACAAGTAGAAGCAAATTCGATCTCTTTATTGATATTCACGAAGGTTACAAGCGGCGCTAGGCCGATATTACAAATCGCTCAAGCTCTCTCTCTGGAACATAAAAGGCGTGCCAAGTGGCTTACAAGATGGAATGATACATGGCGATGTTCCGATACATTATGTCCTGTATAGGGTGCTTCAGCTTCTGCAACGTCCCAAGGCCCCGGAGTTGGCTCCGCGCCTTAACACGTTCGATGGAAGTTCCGCACCAGCCGACGTCTCCTGCTTCCTGCAAGCAGACTGTGGGGTTATCAGTACATTGTTATGCACTGGTGGGGAGGCTAGCTCGCCCACAATGCTATCATTACCAAACACGTTGCATTTACTTTTGTGCACCGACTATCATTCATTGTCTTTCTAATCTTGCCTTAGGGTGAATTTCATGGCACATATCATGACCTATCTCGTGTTGCTGATTTCAAGTGTCGCATGGAAAATGTATGCACGACTTACCCATACTTACCGTCCGGCCTTCCCTGTCCAAGGTAAACCAAGTTAGTCAACATTAACATGAAGTAACATGACGTGATTTATGTAAACATTCAATGTTACGGGCGTGTTCGTGTCTCGGGTTCTAGCACGTCGTAGGCATGTTCATTCACGTCGTAGGCATGTTCAGAGTGTTACGTTTCGAGCATGTTCAGGAGGCACATTTCCAGCATATTCAGGGTGTTATATTTCAAGCATGTTCAGGCATGTTACATTTCGAGCATGTTCATGTTCAGGACGTTACTTTGCAAGCATGTTCAGGAGTACTACATTTCGGGCATGTTCAGGAGTGTTATAACTCGAGCATGTTCAGGAGACACTTCATTTAGTTAACTTAGACTACTTGTTTCAATACAAGAACTTGCACGTGGATTGCCACCAGCATAGTCCACTTAATCTACATGCATGGGTCGCTGGCTTTACAAGCCATTTTGGACATATCACGTGGACATTCTCACCTATCGAAGCGTGATGGCTGGTACACCTTGATAGTTTCTTGAAATGCCTGGCCTTACGTCTCTTTGAGTGGCCGAGCCCCCACTCAAAGCATCCCGTAAGCCCCATGTCTGATTCCGCCTAGGCCGGCCACGGTATTCCCCCCCATCGCCCGTGCCGCAGAATCCTTCCTCAAGAAGGCCACGGTATTCTCCCCCATCGCCCGTGCCATTTGTCCACGACCATTTCGTATTTTACTTGTCTTTTACTTAGCGGCTATCTTCGAGCCGTAGGCTAACCCTTAGCCATAATGCGTTAACGACCAGGTTTCCGTACAGCGCGGGTAGCGAGCCCCGTTGCACGTGCCCGTCACACCTGTCGCTAGCGTCTTCCATGTCTTATCTTTCATGTATTCTTTCTTTCATTTTATTCTTTTACTTGTTCGTATGATCATAGAGTCATTCATGTTTTTGTTCATTCATTCGTTGATTCATTCATTCATGCATTATGCAACTCCCAGTGTGGGAGTCGCCTTGGCGACCCATCGGTCCCATAGCCTTCCAATGTTGCTAAACTCTACTCGGAGCGACTATGTTGATAGTCTTCCCATTTCATTGTTGTAATCCATTCATTGTTTTATTGTTGAACGCGTACGGGACTTGAACGTAAGCTTGTGCCGTAGCACGAGCGTAGAGCGCGGTACGAGAGTTTCTATATTTGCCGAGTTCTTTTCCATGTTCTAAACAAGCATGCAAGATGGGATTATTCCCTTAGCTAGGTGCGTTGAGTCATTTATTAGCATGCGCGGGTTATCGCCTAGCGATTTTCGTGATAGTGTCCATATTGTTATGTGTCTAGGCTAAGCACAGACGGGTTCATCGGAGCCACCCACCTTAGCGATGTTTGCATCGGCCAAGCGATACTCCGAGCGCGCCTTTGAAAGTCTAAGTCTGGATTCATCTTGACAGGCCAATACAAGCATTGCATTGATTCTACATCTGGTCGAGGCCAACTCTTCGGGTCGACGGCTCGTTCGAGTCGTTGCACTTGCCGTTTGGATCGGCGTTCCGCTAGGGCGGAGCGGGTCGTTACATAATACACCACTCAAAATAAGTCTCGTCCTCGAGACTTCTTGAGTGCAGGTCATCCTATCATTCCTTAACTCGTGTTGTCGTGTTTCTTAGACAATTTTCATCGAACGGCTCTATCGTTCGATGGCATCGAACCATACTTTGATATCTTTCTAAGTTCCGTGTCGCACGCGTTTGTCGATTTTTATTGAATAGCCTTTCATTCATTTTAGAGTTGATTGTACTTATTCAATTCGAGTGTTTCTTCGTCTTGGTTGCTATTTTTTCGTGTCATGGGATGAAAATGGTTTCACGAGGCATATTGTAATTCGTCAAATACGAGGGTCGTAGGCTGAGGCAAACTCACTTTTATTTATCTCGGTCATCGAGATGACCCGACTCGCTTCTCAAGCGTTCGTGTCCATGAAATCAGTATAATTTCTACTTAGCGGGGTCGACCAAGTCTATGAAATTTTCGTCCGATTTCAAGACTAAGTATTGCACTATCCTCGAGTATATCTTCCTATCAATGGTCCAATTCGTTATACCAACTTTTATTTGCACGATATCGATTCCATATCATTCACTTGATTAGGGCCAATTTCGTTGTCGTTCACGCACACTCCGCTTACACGTTTCTTTGATTCAGAGCCACGTTCGTACTAGTATCGATCCTTTACTTAACGCAATTTCAAAATCTTCGACACTCTCCCATTCCTCAAGTCTTGCTTGAACTCGATGTATCACTTGGCTGGATCGTGCACGCATTCCAAGCGTCCCCAAAATACATGCATTCAGCCAAGCCGTATGATCTAGAAGTTTGTCATTCTCACTCGAGTCGCATCGTGCACATACTCAAGCGTCCCTGAATATATGCATGTCAGCCGAATCTCGTGAGGGGTATTCCTATATTCGTGATTCATACTATCCATCCATGCCAATCCTCAAGATCAATCCTTCGATTGATAACTCATGAAACAGGGCGTCTCGCCTACCCGCTAGGCCATTTTTTTTCGAAGCTAAGTCAATGTTAGGATTGGAATCATAGTTCCCCAACAATAATGCCAACACTGACCCCAATCCTAGGGTCAAACCAAAGTCGATAGTACGGGATTTTTCTACCCACGCTCGCGTCACTCAGATTTCTAAACATCGAGCACGATCACCTATTCGCATCAATGTATTCGTCGCACACCGCAACGAATTCAAATCCATTCAAATCACTAAATTGACATACTTCATATATCCAATCTAACGAATTCACGTATTCGATCACGAGTTCATCTAACTTGACAATATGTTGCGCCCCAATCTCACGCGAGTCCGATTATCCACGGTGGTTCATGAATCACCATGCAACGCTCCCGTGGAATGATCATTCTCATCGGGGCGTAACTCTTGTTTGGGTCCAGACTAATTCATTCTCGATACGCGGATTGGACCTACGCAATCCTCAAGCTTAATCATCAAGCACACCGAATCATTCTCAAGTCACCTTCGCATCAAACCACAAGTCGAGGCACACAAATTGCCACGCCATGCTAGTTCAATCACCCTCGCTGTATGAATCACCATACCAGCGCTCACGCGGAGTGATCGCCCTATTCGGCGCGACATATGTGCGAGACTGGAGTTGTGCTCGCATAAGACAAGCATGTCGACGTTGGGGTTATCGTCGAAGTAAATCCAAGTATTTTTATTTTTATTCGAGCCAAGATCGATAGTCCATTCATCATGCGTTCAACTAGAAAATCCTCGAGCCAAGTCTATCTTTTCTCGATACATTCTTTTTACATCTCAAGTATAGCATCCAACAGAACAATGACTTTTGCACGATCGTCATTCGTTGAGTCAGAGTACCCCCGAGTTATCGCATATCGATCTTTGATACGCCTCAATACCATCGACGATATGCGTAACCTGACGATCTTCCTTTTGCAACAGATTTTGAGTCGTGCGTTGATGCTGTTGTCCGAGTTGGATAATCCATAATTTCATTTAATATTCAAGATCAAGTTCCGTCGCTCTTCCTCAAGCTCGTTTCAAGATCGTTTGTTTCAAAACTCAAGCCACATTTCATTTAAATCAATCCCAAATCGTACGCGCAATCCTCTAAGTTTCTTCGATCAAGACCATTCACTTCCATTCATCGTTCCGAATCGTTTTCTAACATGCGTTGCCTATTCACAAGTTGTCTGAACGACATCTCGTTCGGGACATTCGAAGTCACGATCAACTAAGCGTGACACGTTCTAAGGCTTTGCGCGATCGCATCGCCTCGTCGACATACCCATTCTATCCGTATATCTTGTAGTCTTGCTCGAACAATTTCTATAACGTTCATACACCACTCAGGGTTCGAGCCACTCGAATTCAAGCCATACGATCTAGTCCTCAATCACGTTCGCGTCATGCGCTAAGACATCCTTCAGATTCGTTCGACGAATCTCTAGCGTAATCGCTCAAGTCGCCTCGACGTACTTAGTCGTTCAGGATAATCCTCAAAATCCAAGCCAATCTCTCGTGCACGCCTAAGCGTTAGTTGATAGCGTTCCTATCGATATACACTCTAAGTGTATCTCCGTTCCCGACCGAGCGGTACTTGCTATCGCTCGCAACTCGATTGCACCAGAAGTCGAGGTGCGCGACACACGGACTAAGTTGTGCCGCATAACCATCTCGTGTGGACTATATTTGAGTTTGCACGCTCACTTGCTAGGTCGACGCAAGTCTAGTCAGGCACGCACGCGACATGTTAACTTAGCATATGATCTCTATCGAGTCAAGTTTAACATCGTTCGACATTGTTAGCGTAAAGTTATTCAAGCACGCCTCGCGTTGCTAACTCTTAGCATCGATTCCGTCCAACTCAAGTCCGTCGTGGTTTGGCACAAAGGCCTTCGCCTATCAAGTCCCGATCACCCGAGCACTTATACGAGCTTTCGAAAATATTAGACTTATTGTATGGAACATCCCAAGGCAGAATGAGAGAGAGAGCGCACACTTCTTTTGTAACCAACCGAGCTTTCAAAACTGAGAAAATCGAAATGAAGTCCAAGGACGTAAAGCCGTGCTCTGATACCAATATGTCACGCCCCGCTCCCGTATGAGCGATCGTCCTCGCTAAGGCATGATGCCGCACGGGCCTAGGTTGCGCCCGTGCAAGGCCAAGTCCAGAAACGGCCGATTTGAGCTAGGCCACAGAGTCGCACAGAGTGTCCCCATTACAGCGGAAAGTAAATAAACACAAGTAGAAGCAAATTCGATCTCTTTATTGATATTCACGAAGGTTACAAGCGGCGCTAGGCCGATATTACAAATTGCTCAAGCTCTCTCTCTGAAACATAAAAGGCGTGCCAAGTGGCTAACAAGATGGAATGATACATGGCGATGTTCCGATACATTATGTCATGTATAGGGTGCTTCAGCTTCTGCAACGTCCCAAGGCCCCGGAGTTGGCTCCGTGCCTTAACACGTTCGATGGAAGTTCCGCACCAGCCGGCGTCTCCTGCTTCCTGCAAGCAGACTGTGGGTTATCAGTACATTGTTATGCACTGGTGGGGAGGCTAGCTCGCCCACAATGCTATCATTACCAAACACGTTGCATTTACTTTTGTGCACCGACTATCATTCATTGTCTTTCTAATCTTGCCTTAGGGTGAATTTTATGGCACATATCATGACCTATCTCGTGTTGCTGATTTCAAGTATCGCATGGAAAATGCATGCACAACTTACCCATACTTACCGTCCGGCCTTCCCTGTCCAAGGTAAACCAAGTTAGTCAACATTAACATGAAGTAACATGACGTGATTTATGTAAACATTCAATGTTACGGGCATGTCCGTGTCTCGGGTTCTAGCACGTCGTAGGCATGTTCATTCACGTCGCAGGCATGTTCAGAGTGTTACGTTTCGAGCATGTTCAGGAGGCACATTTCCAGCATATTCAGGGTGTTATATTTCAAGCATGTTCAGGCATGTTACATTTCGAGCATGTTCATGTTCAGGACGTTACTTTGCAAGCATGTTCAGGAGTATTACATTTCGGGCATGTTCAGGAGTGTTATAACTCGAGCATGTTCAGGAGACACTTCATTTAGTTAACTTAGACTACTTGTTTCAATGCAAGAACTTGCACGTGGATTGCCACCAGCATAGTCTACTTAATCTACATGCATGGGTCGCTGGCTTTACAAGCCATTTTGGACATATCACGTGGACATTCTCACCTATCGAAGCGTGATGGCTGGTACACCTTGATAGTTTCTTGAAATGCCTGGCCTTACGTCTCTTTGAGTGGCCGAGCCCCCACTCAAAGCAGCCCGTAAGCCCCATGTCTGATTCCGCCTAGGCCGGCCACGGTATTCCCCCCCATCGCCCGTGCCGCAGAATCCTTCCTCAAGACGGCCACGGTATTCCCTCCATCGCCCGTGCCGTTTGTCCACGACCATTTCGTATTTTACTTGTCTTTTACTTAGCGGCTATCTTCGAGCCGTAGGCTAACCCTTAGCCATAATGCGTTAACGACCAGGTTGGCGTCCGTACAGCGCGGGTAGCGAGCCCCGTTGCACGTGTCCGTCACACCTGTCGCTAGCGTCTTCCATGTCTTATCTTTCATGTATTCTTTCTTTCATTTTATTCTTTTACTTGTTCGTATGATCATAGAGTCATTCATGTTTTTGTTCATTCATTCGTTGATTCATTCATTCATGCATTATGCAACTCCCAGTGTGGGAGTCGCCTTGGCGACCCATCGGTCCCATAGCCTTCCAATGTTGCTAAACGCTACTCGGAGCGACTATGTTGATAGTCTTCCCATTTCATTGTTGTAATCCATTCATTGTTTCATTATTGAACGCGTACGGGACTTGAACGTAAGCTTGTGCCGTAGCACGAGCGTAGAGCGCGGTACGAGAGTTTCTATATTTGCCGAGTTCTTTTCCATGTTCTAAACAAGCATGCAAGATGGGATTATTTCCTTAGCTAAGTACGTTGAGTCATTTATTAGCATGCGGGGTTATCGCCTAGCGATTCTCGTGATAGTATCCGTATTGTTATGTGTCTAGGCTAAGCACAGACGGGTTCATCGGAGCCACCCACCTTAGCGATGTTTGCATCGGCCAAGCGATACTCCGAGCGCGCCTTTGAAAGTCTAAGTCTGGATTCATCTTGACAGGCCAATACAAGCATTGCATTGATTCTACATCTGGTCGAGGCCAACTCTTCGGGTCGACGACTCGTTCGAGTCGTTGCACTTGCCGTTTGGATCGGCGTTCCGCTAGGGCGGAGCGGGTCGTTACACTGTCCGGATGATCTTGATCCCCACGATCACATCATCTTCCTCTAAGCCCTTCATACTGAATTTAGTCGAGATGAACTACTTTGTCTCCGTAACACAGCCCATATCTGTAGCTAGGATTAACATGTCGTTCACGTACAGACAAACGATTATACCTCTTCCATCAGCGAACTTTGTGTAAACATACTTGTCTGTCTCGCTGACCCTGTAGCCATTTGACCTTATAACCTTGTCAAACTTTTTATGCCACATCTTGGGAGCCTGTTTAGTTTGTAAGAATTTTACCAACTTGCAGACTTTGTCTTCAAGACTCTTGACGACAAATTCCTCTGGCTGTTGCATGTAAATCTCTTCGGTCAGCTTGCCATTTAGGAAAGTCATTTTAATATCCATCTGATGTATCACCAACTTATGTATTGCTACGAGAGCAATCAGTATTCTGATGGTGGTCATCCGGGCTACTGGAGCATACGTATCAAAGTAGTCGATCCCCTGCTTCTGAGAAAACCCTAGGCTACTAGCTTAGCCTTGAACTTGTCAATAGTTCCAACTCATTTCATCTTCTTCTTGAAGATCCATTTGCATCTGATAGGTTTTGCTCCTTCAAGAACATCAACCAACATCCAAGTGTTATTTGAGGTGATTGAATCAATTTTATTGTCTATCGACTCCCTCCAGAAAATAGCATCTCTGGTCTTCATCGCCTTATCATAGGTAAGCGGATCTGCTTCTACATGATAGGTGACAAAGTCATTTCTGAAGTCCTTCGGCCTCCTCACACGCTTAGCTGACGGCTCAACGAGTTCTGGTTCAATCGTTGTTTCAACAACAACTACATTATCATTGAAAACTTCAGTTTCTTGCGCACCCTCATTGTTCTCCGAAATATCTGCAAGAACAATATTGTTGTGCCTTGCAAATTTGTCTTCAAAAAATTATGCGTCTCGAGATTCAATGATATGATTTGATTCAAAAACATCACTTTTCGGCATGATCCAAGAAGATTGTCTTCGTAGTCCTTGTCCCGAGTTTCTGAATCTTCAAATCTGGAAGCTTCATGTCACGCCCCAGTACCGAAATACGGAGACGGACTTGGCCAGCTACTCCATATGAGGTATATAAACTTCATACGGCGATCGTGGCTGTCAAGAGACAAGGGGGTGCATGCTACAATCAAGTCTCCTGTGGTCTCACAGAGCATCTAGGTCTCAATCAATCAAACAAGAAGCAGTAAATAATGATCATATAAGATAAAGCAGTAAGGCGTCCCCGACGCATCATCAAAATGATCATGGGGATCTAGCTTTATAAGTTAGCTAGCCCAGAGAGTCATAGGTACATAATTGTAGTCAGCTGCAGTCTGATTTAATTACAAGTTATACAAGACAAAATATCCAGATTAGCCGGCTAACAGGTGCCGGTGGCTAAACGCCAGAACATAAGTAAAGATACTAGAGTGGTGGAGAAGAAACCCACTCGAGTCCCCCGCCAGCCATGCTCCTAGTATGCACCATTGACGTCGGGGAGAAAGTTTGGATCCTCAGGCGCTGCTACGAGATCTGGCTAAACAAAACCAGCGGGGTCAGCCCCGAATAGCAAGTACCACAAGGAAGCACAAAAGAGTGAGATAAAACCCAAGCACAAAATAATAATACTAGTAATAATAAAAGCATCCGGTCGTAACCTCGGTCCACAGCCTGTCCTAGCACGATAGTCCAACCCAACAACCAAACAAGGACATGGGTTGGACCACGCACCATGACAGTCCATGTTCCTCGGCTACTAACGGAAGTTACAAGGCACAGTCAAGTCATTTTTCAAGCGGCCATTCATTCATGCGGCTTTCTATATTTGGCGGAGTTATCCCCGCGATAATGATTAAAAGGAATCCTCAGATCGTGTCAACCCAGCAGGACTAGCCAAACCATAAGACATATAGCACATTGATTATGCACCGGTCCCCCGGAGGGCTACCGCGCTAAAACATATAACACATAGCTCGTAGGAGTCGGATATAGCCATCCGCTATAGGCGAGTGAAACCATATCCGTGGTGGCCAACCCGACATGTCAGGACTGGGCCTGGGGTGGCTAGTATGGCACGATCTCGGGATTCTTCCCACCCAATGCATCTACCAAGTTAGTTGTCTAGTTAATCCCTAGGTTATCCTCGGAGTTCACATGTCGTGGTCACATGCTCACTCCCCTAGATGTCGTACATTGTTCGAGTACCCCAAGAAGTGATCCTTACTGGCTCATAGAGTCATACGTATGTACCTCCTTCTTGGTGTAATGCGACACACAACACATACCACGTCATCGCTACTGACCAATCGCTGTGTAAATGCTGGACTCTTGGAGGTACTGACAGGTATCACATAGGAACACTTAGCACATCGATGCTCACATAGATTGTACCTTAGTACACACATAGGATTATCCAGCATACGCATAGGAGTTAGATCAGAAATGAGGACCAAAACACAAGAGAAAATAGAACAAGAAGATACTATACACTTAGGATATGAAGAGCTCGCTAGTCATGAAGATTCTTGAAGCTAAGACAAAGATCTACAACTTTCATGTTGGGAGTTAGGAGAAATTCTGGCAACAATTCAGCCAAATATGACTTAAAATAGCCAAAAACAGCCAAAATAGGCACTATGCGGCACTATTCAGCACTATGCGACACTATTCAGCATCCTTATGCGATTGGGTACTATGCGGCACTATTCAGCACTATGCGGCACTATTCAGCATCCTTATGCGGCTGGGCACTATACGGCACTATGCAACATCCTTATGCGGCTGGACACTATGCGGCACTATGCAGCATCCTTATGCGGCTGGACACTATACGGCACTATGCAGCATCCTTATGAGGCTGGACACTATGCAGTACTATGCAACATCCTTATGCGGCTGGGCACTATGCGGTACTATACAGCATTCTTATGCGGTTGGGCACTATGCGACACTATGCAGCATCCTTATGCGGCTGGGCACTATGCAGCACTATGCAGCATCCTTATGCAGCTGGGCACTATGCAGCATCCTTATGCGGCTGGGCACTATGCAGCACTATGCAACATCCTTATGCGGCTGGACACTATGCGGCACTATGCAGCATCCTTATGCGGCTGGACACTATGCGGCACTATGCAGCATCCTTATGCGGCTTGGCACTATGCGGCACTATGCAGCATCCTTATGCGACTGGACACTATGCGGCACTATGCAGCATCCTTATGCGGCTGGACACTATTCATGCGTCACTATTCATTGTCCCTGCCAAAACCAGGGCAGATGACATAGAAAATATCCAAATATTGTTTTGGCCATAACTTCCTTAAAACAAGTCAAAATCTAACTTTTTAAAGGTCAAAATTGTGTAGAATCAAATTTCCTACAACCTATGACCATTAGTTTTCGAAAATAATCAAGTTTGATAGATCAAAACCATGTAAATACATAAAACCTTAGTTTTAGAAACTTAGATCTACACCAAACTAGTCATTAAAATCAAAAACTCCAAGAACTAAACTTGTAGAGAATGAAGAGAAGAACAATATAGACAAATAATATCAAAGGAAAAAATCTAAAATGAAAAATACATAAATCTCCACTTTTGAGCAAGTTGTACTTGCCTAAGGATGGTGGTTGAGAAAAATAAATGGAGGAGTGAATGAGGAGAGAGAGTGAGGAAGATAATATAAATAGGGGTTGGGTTGGCTTAAGAAAACCCTAACCTCTAAACATGCTCTCACCATTCCACTAATGACATGCTTAAAAACTATAAACAACCATTAAATATTAAAAAATAAAATTATGCAGATGCTAAATACGGGATACCATGTACAAAATTCATGAAAGAATACGTCTATCGGGATCAGGGAGTGACATCTCTATCCTCCTTAGAAAAATTCCGTCCTCGGAATTTCTGCCAAGACAAGATAGAGAAATTCGGGCAAGCAAGGTGCAATTACAATCTACACAAGCAACCTATCATTAGCAGTCATTGATCATATATTCAAAATGGTGCAAAATATGCATGTAGGATTACCAAGGCATGAGGAGAAACATACCTTCTGAGTCGAACAAGTGCGGATACCGAGATCTAATTTCGTTCTCGCGCTCCCAGGTTGACTCTCCCGGAGAGTGATGGCCCCAAGCGACACGGACAAGGTTAATAGTCCGGTTCTTAAGCACCTTCTCTCGCCGGTCCAAAATAGACACGGGTTGTTCCTCGTAAGTTAGGTCGGTACCAAAACTAACTCCGAATGATCGAGGACATGACTCGGATCCGGGACATACCCACGCAACTGAGATACATGAAACACATCATGTACGCCAGATAGAGAGGGAGAAATGGCAAGCCGATAAGCAACATCGCCTACCCGAGCGAGAATCTCAAAAGGACCAACGAATCTCGGACTAAGCTTTCCTCGGGTTCCAAATCTAATGACACCCCGAGTAGGCAAAATTCGCAGAAATACTTGGTCACCAACGCCAAACTCTAGAGGCCTACGATGCTGATCTGCCCAGTGTCGGTGTCTGTCCTGCGCGACTCGAAGCCGCTCTCTGATCAACTTGACTGTCTCCACTGTCTGCGTGATCATCTCTGGTCCCAACAATTTTCGTTCTTCCACATCGTCCCATGCCAGAGGGGACCTGCACTTCCTTCCATATAATGCTTCAAACGGTGCCATCTGTATACTTGCCTGATAACTATTGTTGTAAGAGAACTCTACTAAATGAAGATGATCTTCCCAAGTTCCGCCGAAGTCTAAACTACAAGCCCGTAACATATCTTCCAAGGTCTGAATGGTTCTCTCTGATTGTCCGTCCGTCTGCGGATGATAGGCTGTACTGAACCTCAACTTAGTACCCAAACTTTGATGCAAACTTCGCCAAAAGTGAGAGGTGAACCGTGTGTCTCGATCTGATACTATGCTGACTGGAACACCATGCTGCCTTACAATCTGCTTCATATACATTTCTGTCAGCTGCTCAGTAGACTGTCCTACTCTGAAAGGAAGAAAATGAGCAACCTTCGTGAGCCGATCCACGATTACCCAAACTGCGTTTCGACCGGTCGGAGATCTAGGTAAACCGGTCACAAAGTCCATCGTGATGTGCTCCCACTTCCACTCCGGAATAGGAAGCGGCTGTAACAATCCTGCTGGTCTCTGCTGCTCACCTTCACTTGCTGGCATACCAAATATTTGGATACAAACCTCGCTATCTCCCTCTTCATACCATTCCACCAAAAGTGTTGCTTTATATCTTAGTACATCTTTGTGCCTCCGGGATGAATGGAATAAGGAGAACTATGAGCCTCTGACATAACTTCTTGTCGAAGGTCTCCACCTGGTACACAAAGACAGTTTCCGAACCTAAGTGTACCATCCTCATGGATTACTAACTCCTTCCTGAGACCTGACTCACACTCTGATCGAAGCTTCTGGATCCGCGGATCCTGGGCTGCTCTGATCCTCTCTACTAAAGTAGACTGAATCTGTAAACTAGCCATAACTCCTGTATCTTGTGGCAAGATCACTTCAATTCCCATTTCCTGAATGTCTTCCAAAATATGTCTCTGCGAGGTTAAAACGAATGCACCACCTCTCATGCTCAAGGCATCTGCTACCACATTCGTCTTGCCTGGATGGTACTGAAGATTTACATCAAAGTCCTTCAGTAACTCCAACCATCTTCGCTGTCTCATGTTCAGGTCCCTCTGGGTAAATACATACTTTAAGATCTTATGATCAGTGTAAATCTCCACTCGATCCCCATATAGATAGTGCCTCCATAACTTAAGCGAGAACACTACTGCTGCTAATTCCAGGTCGTGGGTCGGATAGTTTTTCATGGTCCCGAAGCTGTCGAGATGCATATGCTATCACCTTACCATGCTGCATCAAACACACCCAAGTCCCTTCCCGGATGCGTCACAATACACTGTAAACCCTCCCGATCCTACTGGAAGTGTCAAGATCGAGGCTGAGATTAATCTCTTCTTTAACTCTTCAAATGATATCTGACATTCTGCTGACCAAACAAACTCTACATCTTTATGCGTCAAACGCGTCAAGGGTGCCAAAATCCTGGCAAAATCTGCCAAACCTCCGATAATAACCTGCCAATCCCAAGAAACTACGCACTTCTGCTACCGTCTTCGGAACTGGCCAATTCTCTACTGCCTCAACCTTCTTCGGATCTACTGACACTCCTGCTCCAGAAATAATATGTCCCAGGAACGAAATACGATCCAACCAAAACTCACATTTACTAAGCTTCGCGTAAAGTTGATGCTCCCTCAAGGTCTGTAAAACTGTCCGAAGATGTTTTTTATGTTCTTCTTCACTACTGGAATAAACGAGGATGTCATCTAAACACTACTACAAACTTATCCAAATAGGGTAGAAAGATGCGGTTCATCAAGTCCATGAACACGGCTGGGGCATTAGTCAGTCCAAATGGCATCACCAGAAACTCTTAATGCCCATACCGCGATCTAAATGCTGTCTTAGGTATGTCCTGCTCCCAGACCCTCACTTGATAATATCCAGATCGAAGATCAATCTTAGAGAAGACGCAGGCCTTACTCAATTGATCAAATAAGTCATCAATCCTTGGTAATGGATACTTGTTCTTCACTGTTACTGCATTCAACTGCCGGTAATCAATGCACATTCGCGTCGATCCATCCTTCTTGGGTACTAAAATCACCGGTGCTGCCCAGGGTGATTCACTGTCTCTGATAAACTGCTTCGCCTTCAGTTTTTTTTCATGCTGGTGCAACTTGTCCAACTCTGACTGCGACATCCTGTAAACTCTGCCGACTTTAGGCTCCGTCCCAGGATTCAACTCAATACAAAACTCCACATCCCTTACCGGTGGTAAACCTGGAAGCTCATCTGGAAATACATCAAGAAATTCTCTGACCACTCTTGGAATCTGTTCCTGCTCTGCCAATGATTCTGCAACGATGCCCTTGGGTCGATCCTCCAATGATCGAACAAAGACGAACTCCTCAATGCCAGGTACATTAAATACTACCCTACCTCTCCGACAATCTATAGTCGCATGACTGTCTCTCAACCAGTCCATGCCTAGGACAACGTCAAAGTTGTCCATAGGGAACTCAAACAAAGATGCGGGCAATGATCGCCCACTCACTACGATCGGACACGCTAGGCACACTCTGCTAACTCCTACGAGCCCATTACCAGTGAGTATATTCATCCTCTCTGGCAATGCTTCGAAATCTAATCCAATACGCGTCGTAAATCGTGCAGATATAAAAGAGTGGGTAGCCCCCGAATCAAACAATGCTACTGCAGGAAAAGAGGTAACAGAAATATTACCTGCAACCACGTCGCCTGAAGCTAGTGCATCCTCCAGTGATAAGGTGAAGGCCTGGCCCTGGCCTTGCTGAGCTTCCTGGTGCTGCCTTCCTCGACCATGCTGTTGCTGCGGCCTCTGCGGGCCTTCCTAGTTCTGCGCCTGGCGAAACATCTGAGCCTGTGTCGGTAGACGCTGGGCTAGCGGCCTTATGGCCATTGCTGGTCCTCGGTTCGGTGCTGCCCCCGGAGCTGGCAACGCCGAAAACTGCTGAACTGGCCCTCCTGGCCTCTGCATCATAGGACAATTGGCAATCCTGTGGTCTGGACTGCCACACTTCATGCACAATCCGTTAGCTGAACGACACACATCCCTAGTGTGCCCTCCCTTACCGCAGTAAGTACATCCAATGGGCGCCCCCTGGCGCTGCTGCTGGTTCCTCTGCTACTGATGCCGAGCTGGCGCTGTTATTTCTGATACCGCCGTCCTCCGCGGTGCTCCTGACTCATGAATACGGATGCCGGGTGCTGGCGCCGATGTTCGCTGTACTGCTCCTCCGCCCCTACTCTGGGGATGGGACCTCTTTTGGCCCCCATGTCGTGTCACCAACCTTTGTTGGGTGAGTTCATGCCTCCGAGCAGCCGTTAAAATGGCGTCAAAAGTCTGATAGCCGTGCCCTTCTACTAGCTGTAGAATCTTCAAATGAAGTCCCTGCTGGAATCTCATAGCCTTCTCTGGCTCTGTAGCCACCATCGTTGGCGCAAACCGACTCAGTCTGCAGAACTCCGCTGTATATCCATCCACCGTCTTACCAGCCTGTTTGAGACTGATAAACCTCTGTTGTAGCTCATACCGCGCTACCACGCCAAAGTACTTGGCCTTGAATCTGGTACTGAAGCTATCCCAAGGAACATGATGCCTCATTCCTACCTCTTCCGATGCCCACCAGTCGCGGGCGAGATCCTGAAGTAACAGTCTAACCTGGTCAACCTTCTCTTCTGCGGGAACCTTAGCTGCAGTCAATATAGCCTCAGTATCCTGAAGCCATGCATCCGCCGTGATGGCATCCTCTGTGCTGTCAAAATATCTCGGATTAAGTCGACAAAACCTCCCTGACGCTCCCGAATCATTTCTGACACTTCTCTCAAGGGCTAATTGTAACCCCTGATTCAATAGCACATTCTGTTCCTGCTGCTGGGTCTGTTGTTTCTGATGGGCTGCCACCTGACGCTGCTGAGTGGCCAGAAATCCCCGGATGACCTCCAGGAGTGCTGCAGCATCAGGTACTGTCGTTGCTGGGTACCGCCGGGGTGCGGGAGTTTCTAGAACCTGTGGTTCTACCGGTTCAGATATAACTTCCACTCGGATTTGGTCAGGAGAAGGCATTCTTTCCGGCTGCTGCCCCGTCGAGCCATGCTCTACTGGACGTTCCTCCATGTTGGCCTCACCAGCTACTGAGAACGAAGTACCCCTATAGAGTAAGATACATGATATCAAATGACAGGACGAGGAAGATTCGAGGATGCAATTCAAGTTATCAATCAAGGCGAGGAAATAGAAATTGAGGCAAGAGATTCAAAGGGAACAAGTTTTGATTGAGACTCCTATAATAGTAACACCCCACAAGTCTGAAAATCAGACATACATGAGCCACCAATAAAACCTTGTCACGCCCCAGTACCGAAATACGGAGACAGACTAGGCCAGCTACTCCATATGAGGTATATAAACGTCATACGACGATCGTGGCTGTCAAGAGACGGGGGTACATGCTACAATCAAGTCTCCTGTGGTCTCACAGAGCATCTAGGTCTCAATCAATCAAACAAGAAGCAGAAAATAATGATCATATAAGATAAAGCAGTAAGGCATCCCCGACGCATCATCAAAATAATCATGGGGATCTAGCTTTATAAGTTAGCTAGCCCAGAGAGTCATAAGTACATAATTGTATTCAGCTGCAGTCATTTAATTATAAGTTATGCAAGACAAAATATTCAGATTAGCCGGCTAACAGGTGCCGGTGGCTAAACGCCAGAACATAAGTAAAGATACTAGAGTGGTGGAGAAGAAACCCACTCGAGTCCCCCGCCAGCCATGCTCATAGTATGCACCATTGACGTCGGGGAGGAAGTTTGGATCCTCAGGCGCTGCTACGAGATCTGGCCAAACAAAACCAGCGGGGTCAGCCCCGAATAGCAAGTACCACAAGAAAGCACAAAAGAGTGAGATAAAATCCAAGCAAAAAATAATACTAGTAATAATAAAAGCATCCGGTCGTAACCTCGGTCCACAGCCTGTCCTAGCACGATAGTCCAACCCAACAACCAAACAAGGACATGGGTTGGACCACGCACCATGACAGTCCATGTCCCTCGGCTACTAACGGAAGTTACAAGGCACAGTCAAGTCATTTTTCAAGCGGCCATTCATTCATGCGGCTTTCTATATTTGGCGAGTTATCCCCGCGATAATGATTAAAAGGAATCCTCAGATCGTGTCAACCCAGCAGGGCTAGCCAAACCGTAAGACATATAGCACATTGATTATGCACCGGTCCCCCGGAGGGCTACCGCGCTAAAACATATAACACATAGCTCGTAGGAGTCGGATATAGCCATCCGCTATAGGCGAGTGAAACCATATCCGTGGTGGCCAACCCGACACGTCAGGACTGGGCCTGGGGGGTGGCTAGTATGGCACGATCTCGGAATTCTTTCCACCCAATGCATCTACCAAGTTAGTTGCCTAGTTAATCCCTAGGTTATCCTCGGAGTTCACATGTCGTGGTCACATGCTCACTCCCCTAGATGTCGAACATTGTACGAGTACCCCAAGAAGTGATCCTTATTGGCTCATAGAGTCATACGTATGTACCCCCTTCTTGGTGTAATGCGACACACAACACATACCACGTCATTGCTACTGACCAATCGCTATGTAAATGCTGGACTCTTGGAGGTACTGACAGGTATCACATAGGAACACTTAGCACATAGGATAGCACATCGATGCTCATATAGATTGTACCTTAGTACACACATAGGGTTATCCAGCATACGCATAGGAGTTAGATCAGAAATGAGGACCAAAACACAAGAGAAAATAGAACAAGAAGATACTATGCACTTAGGGTATGAAGAGCTCGATAGTCATGAAGATTCTTGAAGCTAAGACAAAGATCTACAACTTTCATGTTGGGAGTTAGGAGAAATTCTGGCCACAATTCAGCCAAATAGAACTTAAAATAGCCAAAAACAGCCAAAATAGGCACTATGCGGCACTATTCAGCACTATACGGCACTATTCAGCATCCTTATGCGGCTGGGCACTATCCGGCACTATTCAGCACTATGCGACACTATTCAGCATCCTTATGCTGGGCACTATGCGGCACTATGCAACGTCCTTATGCGGCTGGGTACTATGCGGCACTATGCAGCATCCTTATGCGGCTGGGCACTATACGGCACTATACAGCATCCTTATCCGGCTGGACACTATGCAGCACTATGCAACATCCTTATGCGGCTGGGTACTATACAGCACTATGCAACATCCTTATGCGGTTGGGTACTATACGGCACTATGCAGCATCCTTATGCGGCTGGGCACTATGCGGCACTATGCAGCATCCTTATGCGGCTGGGCACTATGCGATACTATGCAGCATCCTTATGCGGCTGGGCACTATACAGTATCCTTATGCGGCTGGGCACTATGCAGCACTATGCAACATCCTTATGCGGCTGGACACTATGCGGCACTATGCAGCATCCTTATGCGGCTGGGCACTATGCGGTACTATACAGCATCCTTATGCGGCTGGACACTATGCAGCACTATACAGCATCCTTATGCGGCTGGGCACTATTCATGCGGCACTATTCATCGTTCCTGCCAAAATCAGGACAGATGACATAGAAAATATCTAAATATTGTTTTGGCCATAACTTCCTCAAAACAAGTCGAAATCTAACTTTTCAAAGGTCAAAATTATGTAGAATCAAATTTCCTACAACCTATGACCAATAGTTTTCGAAAATAATCAAGTTTGATAGATCAAAACCATGTAAATACATAAAACTCTAGTTTTAGAAACTTAGATCTACACCAAACTAGTCATTAAAATCAAAAACTCCAAGAACTAAACTTGTAGAGAATGAAAAGAAGAACAATATAGACAAATAATATCAAAAAAAAAATCTAAAATGAAAAATGCATAAATCTCCACTTTTGAGCAAGTTGTACTTGCCTAAGGATGGTGGTTGAGGAAAATAAATGGAGGAGTGAATGAGGAGAGAGAGTGAGAAAGAATATAAATAGGGGTTGGGTTGGCTTAAGAAAACCCTAACCTCTAAACATGCTCTCACCATTCCACTAATGACATGCTTAAAAACTACATGCAACCATTAAATATAAAAATAAAATTATGCAGATGCTAAATACAGGATACCATGTACAAAATTCATGAAAGAATACGTCTATCGGGATCGGGGAGTGACACTTCACATATGCCAGACACCCCCACACTCGAATGACATTCAAGTTTGGTCTAACTTTGAACCAAAATTCATGAGGAGTAATGTTTGAAGTTGCATGAGGCACTCTATTTAGAATAAAAGTGGTCGTCAATGCAGCTTCTTCCCAGTAGCATTTTGGAAGACCCGCAGTCAACAACATTGAGTTCATCATTTCTGTCAAAGTTCTGTTCTTCCTTTCTGCTACTTCGTTAGATTGAGGAGAATATGGAGCAGTAGTCTCGTTGATAATTTCATATTCTTTACAGAACGATGCAAATTCATGAGACCGGTATCTCCGCCTCGATCACTTCTTATTCTCTTGAGTTGTTGTCCAGTTTACCGTTCAGCCTCAGCCCTGAACTTTTTGAACTTCTCGAATATTTCGTCTTTAGCCTTCAGCAAGTAAATGAACGCGTACTTTGAGAAGTCATCGATGATGGTTATGAAATACTTCATTCCGGCCTTTGTAGAGAACTGTTTGAAGTCACAAATATCAGAGTATACCAAATCCAGAAGATCTGTGCTTCGATTAACCTGAGGAAGGGGTTTCCTTGTGATCTTCGTCTGAGCACATACTTCACATTTCTCTACCTTACCCTTCCCACATTTGGAGATAAGTCTTAGACTATATTTTGTTTATTCTTTTACAATGAACATATCCTAGTCTATTATGCCACAACTCAAGAGTATAAGCAGAATGAGTGATTGCATAACAACATTGGACTGATTTACAAGCTGAATTTTGAACATTCCTTCGGTATAAAAATCTTTTTCGAAGTATGTTCCCTTTATGGACATTACCATATGGCCAGCATTAATGTCCATCCTTAGGCCTGTATTACAGAGTAGGCCTTCCAAGATCAAGTTCTTTGCGATAGCAGGTACATGCTTCACACCTTGAAGCATGAGAGACTTTCCAAAAGTCAGCTTCAATATCACTGTCCCGATTCCTTGCACTTTAGCTTGTGTCACCCCAGTTTTTCAAATTAGGGATATTTTGTCATTTTTAAGTTTAATAATATTTTAGGAATTTTATTTTTTATATAATTTTTGGAATTTATTTGAGTCGGTTTAAATTTTATCCAATTCGGACCCAATTTGGAGACCCGGGTAGCCTGGACCCTAGTGGGACCCCCATACTAGCTGGGCTTAGCCCATATACCATCATAAATAGGCTAGAAATTATTAACCTAACTTTCATGGCTTAATTAGTCAATTTAGAGACATAATTTGTATTTAGAACCAAACCGAACCAACCCGATTTCAAAACAAACCAAACTTGGATTAATGGGTTGTGGGCTATTGGATCCCAACCCAATAGCCCAAGGGGAAGTGGCCGGCCATGACTAGGAGGCCCCCCTTTGTCTTCTCCACAAAGTCATCTCTCTCTCTTCTCAAATTCTCTCTCCAAGCTCTCTCTCCAAACTCCAATTAGGTATGCCATTAAAACCCTTCATTAATTCTCCTTTTCAATTAAGTTCTTTACAATAAATGTAGAGAATTCAATTCTCTACACTTTGCCCCCTATTTTGTAGGTTCTTCCTAGAAATCTAGGTTAGGAGTAATTAAGGGTTTTGTATGTTAATTAGTATATATATATATATATATATATGGTATATATATATATATGGTATATGTATATATATATATGAAATTATATGTATGTATGTATGTATGTATGTATTGTGTGTGTGTGTGTGTAGAGATTGGTGGTGTGGTTGTGAGTGGTGGTGTGGTTGTGGTGTAGGTATATATATATATATATATATATATATATATATATATATATATATATATATATATATATATATATGTGTGTGTGTGTGTATATATATGTATATGTGTGTATATATATGTGTATATGTGTGTGTATATATATGTATATGTGTGTGAGTGTATATATATATAGATGGGGAGAGAGGATATGATATATAGATATATATATAGAAATAGATAGATAGATACATAGATAGATAGGTAAATATATAGGTATATATATATGAGAGAGGAGAGGAGGGAGTGAAGTAGGAGGAGTAGAAGGAGAGAAGGAAGAGAGCAGCAGCAGCTGCAGGAGCTGCACAGCAGCAGCAGCAGCAGCAGCAGCAGCTGCAGGGCAAGCAGCCAGCAGCAGCAGCTTAAGCAGTAGCAGTGGCAGCAGTAGGGGCTGCCATTGGCACCCCCCCCCCCAATTCATCCCCCTATACACCCAAAACCCCCTAGTAATATATATATAGGTATATATGTAGGTAGTATCTATATATATGTATGTATATATATAGATAGAAGATAGGAAGTTGGGATGAGAATTTAAGAAGAAGAAGAAAGAAAGAAGAAAAAGAATAGGGAGAAATGAGAAGGAATTAGAGTAGGTTAGAAAATTGAAGAAGAATAGGAAGGAGGAGTAAGAAGAAGAATTAGAGAAGAAGAAGAAGATTAGAGAAGTTGAGAAGAAGAAGAACTAAAATCGAGAATCAACGAAGATATTGAGAATGAGACTAAAAGAGGGGTTTTTGGTAGAAATCGAGTTAGAGGGCGAAATTGAGCCCGGAGCATCGGATCGCGATGAAACTTGACATGGGCCTAGGTTACATGATTTAGATTTTGCGAGTAAGCTCCCGGGTGGAAATCGGGGTCATAGGGCACCGGTATCGTGCTGTGTCAGTACGTATCTCAAATATTCGAGATTTCTGTAACGGCCGTAAGGTGGACTAGACGTCTACTTTACTTAGGTATTATGGTAGATAATGAACCTATAGGATAGTACCCTAACCCTAGGGAGATCGGGTCAAAATAACTAGCGTAAGTAGGCTATCTAGATTATCGTCGAGGGTAGAATTTTACCCTTAAAAAGGGTAAAATAGAGATTTGGCCCACGGCCAAGATTCGAGTTTCCAAGTCCAAGATGGACTTGGATATGGGTTGTATAGGTTGGTAATGAGTAGGATTAGCTGTCTAAACCTAGTCTTGGACCCGGTTGACCACGGTTGACTTTTTGGACTGAAAGTCAACTTGGGTCAACACTTTACCCAATTTGGTCCCAAATTCTATCTAACTTGGACAGTTAACTAAAAGTCAACTATTAGTCACCAGTGACCTAGGGTTGACCTAGAGTTGACCTAGGGTTGACCAGAATTGACCCGTTGACCAAAAGTCAACGGTAAGCCAGTTTTCGACCTAGATTGATCCGGTTTAACTTCTAATGTTCTCCCATGACCAAGATTGACCCGACTAGACATGTCTTGACCTAGAATGACTAAATAGGGTTTAATTTGATTTAACTTTACTTCCTAAACTTAGTATTG
>JANAVB010014418.1:0-53388 GCA_029216955.1 Iris pallida
CAGCGGAGATTAGAACAAACACAAGTTATGCAGAAGAAGCTCTTTATAGATATTGAAACAAAGGTTACAACGGGCGCAAGGCCAAGATTACAAGTCTTTCAAGCTCACTCAAGCTCACTCATCTCACATTACAAGTCACTCAGCTCTCTCCTCCTCAAATACAAGTCTTGAGCCAGCGGATGCTTCGGAAGGCGACGTCCATACATTATGTCCCTATAAGTCTCGACTCCATGCGGTCGTACGCTTCGAATCGCCAAGGAACTCCGTGCTTCGATGCATCCAAGTGATCCCCGTGCCACGAGCTTCTACCTATGCCTGCACATGAAAACTATGTGGGTGTCAGTACTCAACTGTACTGGTGGGATGAGCTCCTCGCCCACCCATACAAAACCAACACGTTAATTTACTTTGTGTATAACATAGCCCCTTTTTGATTGTCTTTCTACTCTTTCCTTAGGATCATTTTAGGACAGACGCCTTGGCCTATTTTGTGTCTCGAACCATCCCGTGCTTGCAACATCAACGCTAACCTATCAAGTCGTGTTTGCCTTACGGTCCAAAATCAGAGACGCAACTACACGATAGACTCATTTTTTTACGTGATCGTGCTACAAAACCTAATTGAGACCGTGCCTCGTATTCAGTAAGACTAACCACATCGCCGCCTCGCGGCCCGTGCTACTTTGGTCACCAACTGACCCAATCAAGACATCTGGGCTAAGTGCCACTCGACCGACTTTGCCTTGCGGCATTTCATGACTTAAACTCAAGACAACTCAAACCAACTTATGCAACTTATATGCCGACAACTCAAGACTCGACGTCACATCTCGTGCCGAAGCACGGCCTTCGTTGCAGCCAAATCTTAGGCCCAAACATTTTGTGTTACCGACTAAACATATATTCAAGTTCTAGACCAAATCCAAAGGCATACACGCGGTTTGTCGCTATTCTGCCGACTCAACTATATGAATTTGGTCACTGGCTCCCAGAGCCATTGTGGACTCCTTTTGTAGTTTTGATTAGACGGACGTCCCTTGCCAGCGCGAGTAGCTAGCTCCGCTGCAAGTCCCCGCCTAACCCGTGCAGTCATCCAGCACACAGTCTACGAAAAGTCTCTATCGCAACGGTTCCCATGGGCCGCCTGGGTCGCCGTTCGAGAAATGTTTATTTTATTTACCTTGTACAAGTTGTCCAATGACCATGCAAGACTCGACTCAAACTGACGTCTCACACAGTCATTGCTACTTCTAGTGTTACCATCTCTTTCAGGCTAATTTCAACACTTCTCACATTTGAGATCTTGCCTCGACGACCCAGTCACGAGCATTCTTTCTTTCTTGCCTCAACGACCCAGTCGTGAGCATTCTTTCTTTCTTGCCCTATCATTTCACTCAACTCAAGAACAACTATTTGAAACACTTTCCAAACTCAATGGATCATCCGTGGCCCGTGCCTTAAAATACTAAATTTGTGGCATCGTGTCTCAAACCAACGTGAAACTCTATGTGACACCACCGCCCAAGTCATACTCTATATGACGGGCCTTACGATCGTGAGACTATGTGGTTACACCCGGCCGTAGAACTCATAGGGCCGTGCCTGCTACTACTCCTGATAGCTTAACGTAACTTGCCTAACTTACTTTGCAACAACTTGACGAGCAAAGGCTGCGTCAAGGCTTGCGTCATGGGAACGTGCCATGCACGCGTTCGACTTGAACAACCAAGTTATTTGAAGTGTCTAGACTTATGCCACAAGCTGTGCAATACAACTTAACCCGTCGGCGAGCAGAGGCTATGCCACGCCTTGGGCGAAGAGACCGTGCATGCTTTATGAAGCATTTATGCGGGCGACGCCTATGAATTTGGCTAGTGATCTTAGTTTGTGGCGAAGACCAACTCTTTCTTCTCCCAAGCCACGGGACGAAGGACCAAGTGTCATTTTTAAAGCACGCCATGCACCAACTCTAAGACGATCGTTTTGGACCTTTCCATATTCTAACTCAATTCGACCCGTCGGGATTATTCCCTTTAGCTATGTGGATTCGTCTCTTTTATTATCAAGCCTACTTGTGCAAGTTAAAAACATGCGATTTATTATGTGAAGGCAAAGATGAGGCAAGTTCACCGAAACTACCCCACCTGAGCGAGCGGTCGCCTTGGCTGAGCGATGTCTTCATGCAGCCGTTGCAAGGCTAAGTTTGAACGCCGTCGGCGTTTCTATTCCCCCGATTGACTGAGCGGGACGGGGCACTACAATAAACGCTACACTACTCCCCCAATATCTCCACAAACAATAATTGAACTCAAGGAGAGAGTCCCGTGTAGCAATGTGGTTTAAGCATGCAATCATGACAATTACTAAATAAAATGCAAGAAAACATAACTGTAACTTGCCTTTGTTTGTATGACTGGATTAGGATGTCAGTGCCGGGAAGGAAGTCAAGCACGTCCTCGAAATCCTACAGTTGAGAATTCTTGACTTAGAATCATAGATGAGCCAAATCTAGTGTGCTAGTTACAATTTCTAGAAACAGACCATAGTCAGATTTTTAAATTATTTAATTAATCTAACGAAAATCGTCTATGTCGTATACTATATTGGTTATCAATTTTACAGGATAAACCGATTACTGATTTATTGGAGAAATAGCAATTACAATTTAATTGACAAAACTTGTATTTTTAATAATATATATATATATAACTAACTTTCTTTAAATGACATAAAATCATAGACTTGTTAACTTACGAGTAATTTATCCATTTTAATTAAATGTGAGAAATTCTTATTAATTTTATACAAATAATTAATAACCAATTTTTATTATGCGCCTAGCTACGCCAACAACAAAATCCAGAAAAGAAATAGAAAATCTAAGCTACGCAATACATGGCCACAGAAAAAAAAACTGGGCTTATGCCCTTACAACAATTTAATTAATTTACCATAAAACTGAGACGAGCTCTGAATGCCGTGAAGCGGTCCAGTCAAGAGGTCGAAGCCCTGCACCCAAAATACTAGAGGCTAGTAACTAGTTCTAAAAATAAAAGATAATATAAATTAAATATAATTTGCAGAAAACGGACGTCTCAGACTTGGTCATGCAATCTCACGTTGGTAGCTAACGCCTTAACGTACAGGAATTTCCTGTAACGTTTGCGTGTCGCCGAGGCTCATCCGACCTATACGGTCGTCGCCTGACGGGGATACAGAAAACTAACCAACCAACACTTAAAACCAAATCAAAACCAATGAAGTAATTTTTATAAACCATTTGCAATGGCCGAGGTTTTGGAAATAGGTTTTGCTTACTAAAATATTTTAAAATTATTTAAGAAAAATTGGGCAGCACCTCCTCTGTAACTAGGACGACCTAGCCACATAGGTGGTACAAAGAAAATTCGGTATGGACATTACATATAGCTCCAACCTTGCAAATTCCATCCAACACATAACCACAGCATCCCAAAATTAAATATCCAAACCCAAGGGAAAAAATATAAGCCACAAACTATAAACAACAGTCCGATCCAAAATAACGCGTATCCCATAACGCAATTAACTAAAGCCGATCCCCGTAACGGGGTCGGGACCGTGTCATCATTGACTAAGCTATGGGAGGGACACAGGACGGGACACGGTTATACCTCAATTGCTCGGCTAGAGCTCTCAGATGCAAGAAATAGAAAAAGAATAATCTGTGCCAACTTAGAACAGTCCAGGAACACGCGGACAGCGGTAATTGGCTCGAAACATCGCACAGAAGGCGCGGACAGCAGATCGGCTCGGGACAGCGCTGCGGATCGAGAGAAGCGCTGGGGCGGAGCCGACAGGGCTCGAGGGGGTCGCCGAGGGCGCTGGCCGAAACGGCACGGAGACTAGGGGTGCTGGTCGGACGGGCACGGGCCGGCGGGGCCGCTGGCCGGACGGCCACGGGGGTCGCCGGGGTGCTGACCGGACGGGCACGGGCCGGCGGGGCGCTGGCCGGGTCGGGAAGGCGAGCGCGGCCTCAAGGAAGCGCGCGGGGCGGAGGTGGGCGCCGGGAGGCGCTGGCTTCGGGTCGGAGGCGGGTGCGGGGTCGAGCGGCGTGTCACGTACAAAAGTTTGCACCCCACCGAGACGGATTTGCATGACTTTGCACGGGCCAAGGTTATGCAGGAAGCTTCCAGAACATTCTAGAAGATGGCGGAAGGCTCTAGAAGATTGTGGATCTCTCCGGAAGGCCCAAGATCGTTCTAGGAGGCCCAAGAAGCTTCTGGAAGGCCCTTGAAGTTTCCTTTTATGTTGCTAGGGAATAAACCTGGAATATGCCATTCCAGTTATGGTAGAAAGTAATAATCCTTGGAATATTCCTTCCAGGACTTTCCTTGTATTGCTCTATGAGCACTTATAAAAGGGGGAAGGCTTTCATTTGTTCCTCACCACCCAAAGTTGTAGTCTTTTCTAGTATAGTGAAGTTTTAATCTTCTACTCTCTCTCTCTCTTTTGCTCCACATTGTTCTCAATATCGCCTTAGCGATCTAGCTAAGTCGGGACGGGAAGGCTTGCACGAGTCTTTGAGGAGAAAGACAGTGCGTCGCACGGGACGACAGTGCTAGCAAAAACACTTAGTCCGTGACAAGTGGTATCAGAGCGAAGGTCGGTTGGTGCCATGTCGACATCCGAGAACGTCCAGGAGGGACCTGCATCGCCTAAGGAGGGGCACGCCAAGACGCACAAGAGGGGCAAGAGCAAGGAGTCTGCGGTAGAGCGTAGCCTTGCCGGTCTTGTCGAACGTGTCGAGGTCTTGGAGACGGGTTCGAGGGACATGGAGATGCGCATGGGCTCCGTGGAGCAAAGCAACACGAGACTAGAAGAGTACTTCGATGGGATGGAGAATGACGTCGCTTCGTCCATGGCAATCTTTCGGGAGCAATTCCAAGAGGTCCGATCCGCACTTGAGGAGGAGCTCAAGGGGCATCGCGCGGAGATTGAGGACTTGCGTAGGAAGGTCCAAGGCTACGAGGAGCTGAAGACCGTGGTCGAGAGTTACGGAGAACTCAAGACCAAAGTTGCCATCTTGGAGAAGGCCGTTGCGAACGGTGGACCTTCGAGTAGGGAGGCACCAAGGCGAAGGAAGATCCCTGAGCCAAAATCCTTCAGCGGGGTGCGTGATGCCAAAGAAGTTGAGAACTTCTTGTGGAATGTGGAGCGATACTTCAAGGCGTTGCACATCAACGATGACGCCGAGAAGGTTGATATTGCTCCACTCTACTTCACAGACGATGCGATGATGTGGTGGCGTCGAAGGTGCACGGAAGCCGAGAAGGGTTTGTGTTCGATAGAGACTTGGGAGGACCTTAAGAAGGAGATCAAGTCCCAGTTCTATCCAGAGAATGTAGAGTTTGCAGCGAGGCGGAGCTTGCGGCAACTCAAGCATACCGGGACGATCAAGGAGTACGTCGCGGAGTTTACACGCTTGATGCTCGCGATATCTAGCATGGGCGAGGAGGATCGTTTGTTCTACTTCCTCGATGGACTCAAACCTTGGGCGGCTCGAGAATTGCAACGACAGAGGGTGCAAGACTTGAACACCGCCGTGGCGGCAGCTGAGCGGCTCGTCGAGTACATGTGGGACGACAACGATGCCGAGGCCAAGCCAAAGTCCACCAAGGAGAATGGTGGGGGAGAGCAGGAGAGCTCTCCTAAGGAGGGTCCGTCCGAGCGAAAGAAGCACGAGAAGGCCCAACCCGAGCGAGCTGTTTCGTGCTACATATGCGGAGAGAAGCACTTTGCTCGGGATTGTCCGAGTAGGAACATGCGTGTAAATGTCGTCCAAAGCGAGGAGGTGGAGGACGAAGAGTGCGAAATGGAAGCGCACATGGGAGCGTTGCGCTTACTCAACGCCGTGAAGACCAAGTCTGCTGTGTCGAAGACTCCGAGCAGGGGGCTCATGTATGTTGATGCGAGGATCAATGGCATGAGCACACAGGCGTTGGTTGACACGGGCGCCACTCATAACTTCATCACGGACGCGGAGGTCCGTCGCTTGGGTCTAGCATTGGAGGAAGATTCGGGCATGATGAAGGCCGTCAATACGGAGGCACGCCCCGTGCAGGGGGTAGCCAAGGGGGTCCGCATAGCGGTAGGAAATTGGTCGGGTGTTGCCAATTTCACCGTTACGACACTGGATGACTTCAAGATGATATTGGTCATGGATTTCCTTATCGCGGCTAAGGCGATTCCGATGCCACATTTGGGAGTTGTCGGTTTCATGGACGAAGGCTCATCGTGCATGGTGAAAGGTGCACGAGGTAAGTCTTCGAAGGGGAAAGCTATCTCCGCTATTCAGCTCAAGAGAGGTGGCAAAAGGGAGACGGCATACCTAGCGGTGCTCGAGAAGAAGGAAGGCTTCGAGGAGAAAAGCCTTTTGTGCGAGGCCAAGGGTGTTGTAAAGGGGCGTCCCGAGGAACCACTTCCGCGGAGGGAGGTGGACCGTGCTACCAGGCTGGGCTCGAGGGCAGAGACGCATGTCGCAAGCTGCGCGGAGGCAGAAGCGACGAGGCGGAGTAACTCGCGCAAGGAGTTGCTCAAGGCTCGTGAGGGACATTCGGGTTGACAGGCTTGCAAGGGGGATCGCATGCACGGAGGTGTGCAAAACCATGTGCAGCCACGAGACAAAGGGAAGCACCGCACGAGACTTGCTGCACCCGTCGACGAGGGCGTCGACGAAACAGGTGGGGGAGAATGTCACGTACAAAAGTTTGCGCCCCACCGAGACGGATTTGCATGACTTTGCACGGGCCAAGGTTATGCGGGAAGCTTCCAGAACATTCTAGAAGATGGCGGAAGGCTCTACAAGATTGTGGATCTCTCCGGAATACATGATATCACGGGAAGCTTCCAGAACTTACGCATCTAAGGACTTTTGACAGACTATAGACATGTAAATCTCATGGCATCGCCAGATGATCCATTTAGGAATACATGATCACGGATACCATAAACAAGGTTTATCCTAAAAAATATGAGCGGGTGGTATTACCGTCGGCATATCGACGACATGTATTACCATCCGATTAGAGTTACATAAAAACTCTATTTCCTTCTCTTCTTCTGTTTCTTCACAAATAGTTTCGAAAGCTTGAAAATCCTATCCATTTTTTCGTGATTCTCAAGCGATCGAGGGAGCGATGTATGTGATTTTAAGCCGGCTTAGAAAAGGACTAGCCCGTGCACAACATATAAGATCGACCGATTACATAATCCGCACGTACGCAATTATTTCTTGTTCGTGGTTCGTTTTGTGTATCTTTCAATTTTTCGATTCTGGTTACATGTATGAGATATCCGGGATCACTGTATGCTAGATATGCAATGATTTTGTATTTGGTCGAGTTTTGGCCGCAAATTTCTTGAATATTTAATATTTTAAATAAAAAGTACGATTTGATTTTGGCTAAGCGATTCAACACAAAATTTGTACCCACGAGAAGTACTAGTAACAAGGATCAACCCATTGCCTTTGTGAATTTTTTTCGACGAAGAATGGTCATTGATCAACCCGTTTCACATGAACTGAGAATCGATCCTCTCGTGTGAGAGCAGTCGACATGCTACCAGTATGTCGATGGTATACCGATGATATAACGTTGGCATGATACAAGATAACCGGGTTATGTTGGCTTCCACTTTGCGTTAATTATATAGTCATTTGTTAGTTAGGAATTATTGTTAATGGGCCCTTCTTTCTTGGCTTCTCTTGCAGCTTGATTTTCTCTTGTTGGTGGAGTGAGTTAGAGCCTTTAGAATAAGCTGGATTCTTTAATTAATGAATGAGTCTAAATATTGGACTCATTAAGCTTGTGAACACCAATTATTAGAAGCTCCTTGTAACATCCCAAATATTGCGTCCCATTCGAGGCCAAATTGTATAATCTTTTCATACACCAAGGTTACAGGAAGCTTCTAGAACATTCCAGAAGATGGCAGAACTCTCCAGAAGACGGTGTGGATTTCTCTGGAAGGCCCAAGATCATTCTAGATGGCCCAAGATCATTCTAGATGGTCCATGAAGTTTTCTTTTATGTCCCTTAGAGAATAATCCTGGAATATGTCGATTCCAGTATGGTAGAAAGAATAAACCCTGAAATATTTCTTCCAGAAGTTTCCATTTAAAGCTCTATGAGCCATTATAAAAGGGGGATGCCTCATTTGTTCTTCACCACCTAAAAACTTGTAAGCATTCTCCAAGCAATAAAAAAATTCTTACGGGTTCCATCTTTGCTCCACTCTTCTTAATTTTCTTAGCGATCTAGCTAAGTCATGTTGGAAAGGCTTGCACAAGTCTTCGAGAAGGAAGATAGTGCGCCGCACGGGACGAAGTGCTAGCAAAAATACTAAGTCCGTGACATCGTGCTCGTCACTCTCTCTAATTTGAATAAGCTGCCAGTTTGTAAGTAGGGTGTCCGTATAATTAGTTTAAAAGCAGGAGTGGTCCTTATAATAAGTATAAAACAGGAGTCGTTAATACAATTAACTAACCCTTATAAATATTATAGCGAGACCTTGAGCTGGCTAAAGGTTTCCTGCTGGCCTGAGTTTGAGCTCGATCCTAGCCATTAACAAAAGCAAGCCGAGCTAGAAGTGCTTGATTGGTTGACCAAAGTTCGGTGTCACTGTAGACATTTTATTTTCTTTTTGTATTTTTTTTTTTTTTGTTGTTGTTGAGGTCAGGATTCGAATTTTTAGTGTTTTTCATAATCAACATCGGTTTCAACCATTATGAACTGTTTGGAAAAGAAGAAAATTAGGAGGGAAAAGATGAAAGAAATAAAATGGGTGGTGCTTGGGAATGAGAGAAAAAATGGGAAAGAAAAATTTGAGAAAAAAATATGTGGGCTTTTACCAACTACCTTCGAAAAATATAAGCATAAATTATGATTTGAGAAAATTAAGGGTGCGTTTGATTGCAAGGTGGAAAATATGTGGAAAAAAAATTAATTCTATGGAATTACTTTCCTAGGAAAAAAAAAATTCCAAAATTTTAAAAAAAATTCATGGAAAACTTAATTTGGGTGTTTGATTGCCATTATTTTCCACGGAAAATAGCTATTTTCCATGGAAAATAATTTTCCTATGGGTTGGACAAATTTTATTTTCTACCATTTTAGATGAAAATGAAAAATGATAGTCTTTTGGAAAATAATTCCATGGAAAATATAAGCTATCAAACACTATAATTGGTAGAAAATTTGTAATGGAAATATTTTCCATGGAAAAAAAGCCCAATCAAACACAGCCTAAGAGTTAAATAGTAATTATATCTTTATCAACAAACAAACAAAAAAATTTTTTGAACTTTTTTTTCTTCTGATTTTTGTACCTTCATTTTACTTTGTTCATTTCTCTCCCCTTCACATTTTTCTTTCCATTCCCCAAATTTTTTTTTTCTAAACCTAGACTTCTACTCGAGCATCCATAAAATACATATTGTCTTAGCCTCTTGGAGACTCCTTCCCACAAATATATTTAGAAGGAAGGGTTTAGACACATGGACCCCTCATTTTTTCTTTTGTAACTGTTTGTTCCCGCTCTTCATGGCTAGACCCGATAAAAATAACACCAAATTTAAACACGCGGCTAGCCCCCCAAAAAAAAACACCATAAAAAGAAATTACCATTAAAATCTAAATTAAGTCACAACATTCTCCTTCCTCCTCCCATATCAATCTCCAGAGAAGAATTCCAAAACCTCTGTTGCCTTTGCAAAATTGCTTTGGGGAGCCCCGTGTCGAAGCCGTCTCTGGCTTTAAACGGGGTTCTTACCAACCCAATCTTGCCCATCCATTTTTCCTCTCTTTGATCCATACTATTCCATTTTTGTGAAATTCGATTTCGAAATAGAATCAATCTAGGTTGATCATTTTGTTCCGATGTCGACGACTTCCCGAAATGGTCCTGCGTTGGGCTAGATGGGAGTGGATGTAAATTGGTGTGGGCTCGTGGTGGTCGTCGTCGTCGTCCTAGCCGCCGGTACTCTTCAAAACGTATGATGGTTCTAAATATTTATGAGTTTTGTTTTCGTAGACTTATAATTTAGTAGAATTTTTTTGTACGTATTAATAAAATTGTAGTACTGTAAAATTTGAAGGTGAGGGATTACCGCGTATTCGACATTTTCTAGGGTGGATCCAATCATGGGCACCAAGTCGATGAAGGGGCTCTTGAAAGGCCTACACAAGATATCCAACATATTTGGTAGGGCATTATCTTATTTTGTTAATACTAACTAATGGGAAATCAATTTTGGTGATTGAATTGTGAATGTGCAGATGCAAAGGAGGAGCAAGATGCAGATTGGCTTCCCTACCGATGTCAAACATGTCGCACACATCGGCTGGGACGGCCCTTCTGTGACAGTAGATAATGTCGCAAACATGTCGCAGACAGGATATCCATCGGCAAACTCAGCGCCACTTCCCGCTACTGCTAGCGGGAATGAACCTACCACCAATGTATCGCCTAAATGGTCTTCTCAAGGTTTATCTTCTTATCTTCTTCTTCTTCTTCTTCTTCTTCTTCTTCTTCTTTGAGTCATGTTTTATATGGTCCTTTCTTGGGAACCGGATCAGCTGTCCTAATACGATGACCAAATCATGTCTCCCCTCTTCCTCTGACATGTGGACCCCACCGATAACAATTAATAAAAAGTCTACATGTGGCAGAGATCGATAACAATCAATAAAAAGCCTACATGTCGTGGAGGGAGGACAGGATTGGAACACCGATTAGGGACAGGACAGCTGATCCGGTCTTCTCTCTCAAGGCATCATTTGGTTCTAGATTGGTTTGTTGAAAGAAAATGAAATCAATTCTTTGTCTGTTTTTTTTTCTTCCGAAAATTACAATTTTCATCCCTAGGTTAGATGATTGGAAGTGGAAAAAAAAAAGAATCATTGGAGTGGAAAGGGAACATATTCTTCCGAACTTATTTTATTTGGAAATCATTTTCCTCTTCTTCTTTTTTTTTGACATTCGAACACATGAAAAGAAAAGTGTTTTTTCCCAAAATGCCATGATTAAGAAATGTTTCCTTTCACAAGGCATAATTCCGCGGAAATTAGATTAACAATTCATGGCGCTGCAGATTATGGGACAGCAAATGCCTCCTCGCCCAAAGAAGCATCTGCAGCCCCGACACCATCGGCCAAGCCATCGAAACGCAACACTTCTTCCGACGCGCCCAGCACAGACGGCGAGCCGGCCGCAGTGCCGAAGCACTCCAGGCGCCACCAGTCGGGCTCCGATTCGCCGTCGCGTGGGGAATCGTCGGAAGGATCGCGAAGGGGCAGGAGAGAGCGGAAGACGAGCGCGGGCAGCGGCGGCTCCGACTCGTCCACCACCTCGACAGCAGCGCAGGACGCGTCGGGGATCCCGAAGCAGTCCCGCCGGAAGAAGGTTGCGAAGGGCTCGACCTCAGGCGAGGGATCGGTGCGTTCGTCGAGATCAAAGGCCAGCGCATCGTCGGACAAAGGATCGGAGCAGCTCCCAGTCTCATCTCGGAAGACAACGAAGGAAGGCACGGAAGGGGAACAACAATGAATTTGAGTTGAGAATTCTTGTGGAGTTGGTGGTTTGTGTGTTCCATAATTACATTGCCAATGGACAATTACGACCATTGGAATCTATATGGTTTGTAGGGGTCATTTTTTCTGGTGATATTTATTTAGTGTGCGTCGCATTGTGATTAACTACTTGTTTTTCCAGACAAGAGAATACTTCTACTAATGTAATTCTCTCTTCTTCTTCTTTTTAATCCATTGTCACTAGTGCCTTTCGCTTGGCCGTGGGCCTCTTGGCGGATAATACCAAATTATTATGATAATACAAAAAATATTGATTCATCTATGAGACTCACACCCACAGTAGTGACGGTTTTCGAGTTAGACCCATACACTGTAATGTAATCATATAATCGTAATAACGATATAATCAAATAAAAAATTTATTTTATTTGATTATTTTATAATAATTATATTACAATGTATCAAACGGGATCTTAGTAAGATTAAAAATACAAGAATTATATTCATTCGACAATTAATGTGTCAGTGTCATTTAGAAAAAAAAATTAGCTAACTAAATTGGATGACCTCAAACCTCGTAAAACATGTGAAAATAAACTCCTAGACTTTTTTCTCCACAACCCTTCAAAATCATATATATATAAACATCTATATAATCCCCAAAACTGCTTTTTCAACGGAAGCACCGCATAAATAACCACCTTTTGCTATCCACACATTTTCTTTTGTTGCTCTCACCAAACTATAAACACGTTTCACGTGCCCTAACAGAAAAGAACTAAGAAAATCACAAAGATACCCAAAATACCCTTCTCCTTCCCCTTCGGTGAACAACACCCAGCAGAGACGGGGGCGGAGGAGAAGAGGACAGGATGGGGAATATCAGTACTATTGCACTTCTCCAGTTTCCCGACGCTACCCCTCCCCATCACCCTCACGTGCTCCGCAACCTCCTCGTCTAGACACAGCTTAGAGTTACCGCCCACCTTAAGGTTACCGCCCAACCTCGCCACGAAGCCGGCGGAGAACGGGATCCGACCAACAAGCATATTGTTCTCCACGTTGATCTCACTCGCGGTCCGCTCCAGCCTCCTGAACTGGTCAGGCACCTGCCCTTCCAAATAATTACGATCCAGCCCCAAGTAGGAAACTTTTTCCAAGAATACCCCCATGGAAGGCGGGATATTCCCTACGAGCCCTATCCCAGAGAGCCCGATCGCCAAAATACCCCTCAGATTCTCCCAAATATCGGGGATCTCGCCGCCGAGGCGGCGGTTGCCGCTCAGAAAACCTCCTTCAAGCTCGCCATCTCCGCCAACGAGGTGGGAACACCGCCGGTGAGCCGGTTGTAGCTGAGGTCTAACAACTCGACCTTCTTCAGCCGGTTCAGACCGGCCGGGATCGGACCGGACAGCCGGTTCGAGCTGAGATCGAGCTTGAGGAGCTCTCCCAGCCCCCGATCTCGGCCGGGATCGGGCCGGAGATCCGGTTCCCGCTGAGATCGAGGATCGCGAGGTCGGTGATATTTCCGATACTTTTCGGTATCGGCCCGTGGATGAGGTTACGGGAGAGATCGAGGTGGGCTAGGGTTCGGAGCTTACGATATCTATCGGGATCCGGCCGGAGACGGAGTTTCCGGTGAGGATGAGGCGGCGGAGACGAAGGAGGCCGCCAGAGGCGGCGGCAGAGCCGAGGTGGCCGGTGAGGGCGGGGTTGTTGATGAAGACGAGCTCTTCGAGGGAGGAGGGGAGAGAGGAGAGGAAGAGTGGGGTGATGGAGGCTTTGGCGACGGAGAAGCAGTTGTAGAAGAAGAGCTTGCGGAGGAAGGGGAAGGAAGAGAGGGAGGGAGGGAGAGTGGCGTTGGGGGAGCAGGAGGGGTTGGACGAGTAGTCGGAGACGAAGCCGAAGTTGAGTTCGGTGATGTGGACGGAGGAGGAGGAGGAGGAGAAGACGTCGCAGACGAGGCCGTGTGGGCGGAGAGGCAGAGGTCGCCGGAGTAGAGGGAGCGCCAGTCGGTGTCGGAGTCGATCGACTCGAGGGCGACGTATGCTGCTTCTTGCTCGGCCGGAGAGAGGCGGAGGTCGTCGCCAGAAACTGGAGCTCCGGCGATGGTGAGGGAGGAGGAGGAGGGAGAAGACGATGAAAGACATTGGAGATATTTACGGTGGAATGCCACTGGAAGGAGGAGAGGAAGAAGAAATGGTTTATGCGTGGGTTTAAAAGAAGAGGCGGGGTGGGCATGAAATGACTAGATTGCCCTATGCTACCATAGGATAAAAGCTGCATCTGTGGGTTAGTTGTGGTGGGAGAGAAATTGACGACGATGCCCTTGTCGGATTAATTTGCTACGCTTGGTATGGGTGGATAAAAGAGTCATTGTCTTCTGAAGATGTTGTTTGGGGGTCATCCCTGCAAAATGGTAGTACTCTACTCTGTAGTCTGTACAGCTTCCGTGTGTATAGGGAGCACCTACTGCTTCTTTTTGTTTTATTTGCAAATAAGTGAGACAAACTTCTGAAAAAGGAAACTTCCATGTCTGGTCAATTTTATTTCCAAAATAAAGAAACCAATATTAAATAGTACTGTAAATAAATAAATAAAAAAAACTTTCCGAACTTTATTGTAGAGCATTAAAGCTATTTGGATGAGACAACGTTGAAATCCTATATTCACATAAGTTAGCACCGGTTTGGTTGGATGTAGGTGCATAAAGTATGAAAGTGGAAGTTTCATGTGCATGTAACTCATTTGAGTTACAATACATTCCACTTTTCAAAAAGTGTTTGGATACAAAAGTTTTCGTCCTCCCGCAAGTGGAGACTTACAATATAGTTGTTTGGATGACCACTTGAAAGTGACTTTGATGGACTTTGTGTGTTTGGTTAGGACATTGCAAGTGATATAATCACCTCATGAAGAATGGTATGGTTACCAAAACCAAAAAATTTCAACATTCCAATTTTCATGGATTTCAAGCAAGAAATGGCCGAAACTCAAATTTTACTTTTCGGTGGTTACAGGGACTGCTCCGCAGTCCAATCAATGGACTTTAAGTCCATTTACTCAGCCGAACCAAACACTAAAACTTCCTTCAGATCCGGTGAAACCCAACAAAATAACCCACTTGCAGCTGAGTTGGGCCCAGCCAAACAGCCCCTTATTGGTGATAGATTATCATTGGGTTTAGTAATACGAAATGTTTACCTGTGGGGTCAGAACTAGGCATTGGTCTAGCCTTACAAACTTTTAGCACAAAGGACCTATTTGGATGTTTGGATCCCAGTAACTCCACAAAAGTATAAAAGTGACACTTTTATTATATAGTGTAATTTATTTTACTTTTAATGTATTTCACTTTTTAAAATATATTTGGATATATAAAATTTTGTTCCCCGTAAGGAGTTTTAATATACTTTATTTGGATGACAATTTGTAAGTGAATGTCGAAAGTAATAAAAATTAGAAATTGCTGAAATATCCAATTTCAGGATGGGAGTTTATGAAAAACCCACCGGGTGGGTTATATGAAATACCCAAAATTATATATTTTCACGTTAAATATTCTAAGATTCCTTTTAGATGCTCTGTATTTACAAAATTGTCATTTTGATAATATCATAACCACCCCTTCGCACAAATTTGGTCATATATGTATTTGAATTCACAAACTCATATTTGGATTGCGATTTTCGTCTTCTTCTTCTTTACGAGAGATCTGAATTTTATTGCTCTCATCTTCAGAGGAGATCGCAAAGATCGTTCGTAGTTTACTGTGCTTTTCTTCGGTCGAACTCCGATCATCGCTCATCATCATCATCATCATCGTAGAGAGATTTGAAGTTTTCCGACGATTAGGTCAATTGTTGAGAGAAGATCTTCTTCTTCTCCATAAGAGTTAGCATCATTTTGAAAGAAAACGAAAAACTCTTGAATCTTTTTTTCTAACAAATTTTTTTCTGCAAAAAAATAAAAAATTAGGCTTCTGTCAACTGTTCTCCGTCATTTAACACGGAGAATGGCCATTTCCATTGACTTTAACACGGAGAATAATCGTTCTCCTGCATTTTAACACGGGAAATAATCATTCTCTGTGATTTTAACAACAGAGAATGTTCATTCTCCGTAATTTTAACACGGGAAATGACTATTCTCCTGTATTTTAACACTAAAAATGGCCATTCTCCGTGATTTAACAGGGAGAATGGCAATTCTCCGTGATTTTAACACAGAGAATGACCGTTCTCCGTGATTTTAACACGGGAAATGGTCATTTTCCGTTATTTTAACGTGATTTTAACACGGAAAATGACCATTCTCCTGCATTTTAACACGAAGAATAGTAATTCTTCGTCAATTTAACAAGGAGAATGGTCATTTCCCATGATATTAACACGAAGAATTGTCATTTTTCGTGATATTACCACGAAGAATTGTCATTCTCCTGTATTTTAACACAGAGAATGACAATTCTCCGTCAATTTAACAAGGAGAATGGTCATTCTCCGTGATATTAACACGGAGAATTGCCATTCTTCGTGATATTACCACGAAGAATGGCCATTCTTCTTTATTTTAACACGGAGAATGACTATTTTCCTGCATTTTAACACAAAAAATGGCCAATTAAAACTTTGGAGGGCTATAACTTTTGACTGGGAGGTCAAAACGAGGCCCGATTTATCGCAAAAGGAGCGTATTTTCAAGAAGCCTAAGATAAACCGTTTCATTGTTTGACGGGCTTTCGAAATTTTAGAATCGTAAAAAATGATGTTTGGACAACCATTTTAACACGGAGAATGGTCATTCTCCGGTTTGTCGCAAAATGGCCATTCTCATGTATTTTAACACGGGGAATATCGGTTGATGCTGTTGATGATGATGAAGTGGAACTGATGATGACGACATGGTGTGAAGATTGCGAATGGAGTCACTGACGAATTTTTGAAGTAAGGTTTGAAGATTTTGGAAGAGAACCTAGATTCGAAAGTGAGCAGCGTATGGAAGAAGGGGAAGAATCGAAACGTTTTTTTAAGAGTATGTTTCGTGGATATTTTCAGTAAATTAGAAGGGCAAAAAGGTCATTCCGAACCCTTTTATATATTTTTTGCTAATTCTGGGCACGCGATAAAATATTATTTTGCGGTGAATTTTTCATAAAACTTTTGCGATTTATGGGCATTTTATAAATTTTCCCTAATAAAAATTACTAAATATTAATTAAAAAAATATATCCTCATAGTTTTTTATGAAACAAATTAAACTACATTAACAAACAAAATCTAATTAAACAAAGTCTACTCTGTGTGTGTACGTGTGTGTGTGTGTGTGTGTGTGTGTGTGTGTGTGTGTGTATTGTTCTTCTTTCCCCAAAAAAACTACATCAGACCCCTCGTGGTCAGTCGGGCGATGACGTCAGGTCACGCGAACCCGTCATCGACAGCGCGAGTCATAGCATTGAAGTCCTCGACCAGCTGGAGGTCGCGACGGAGTTTGTCCTCCAACAGTAGAGCAACAGTGGCGCCGGCGACGCGTTCGCAGTCCGGTAAGAGGCCGACTCCCCTCAGCAGGGGGATCGTCTTCTGGTGGAGCCTCCCGATCGGGTCTGGAGAGCAGCCGGTGGTCCATTGCCAACCGCAAACGAGGCCGCCTCCGATATAG
Organism: Iris pallida; assembly: GCA_029216955.1. Classification (NCBI taxonomy): domain Eukaryota; kingdom Viridiplantae; phylum Streptophyta; class Magnoliopsida; order Asparagales; family Iridaceae; genus Iris; species Iris pallida. The sequence continues at coordinate 17,232 of JANAVB010014418.1, forward strand.
CTCTCCCAAAAAAAAATTTACAACTCATCTCCTCCTAAAAAGCTCTCCAAAAAATTCGGATGTGCACCTCCTCTCGCCGGAGCCGCTTTTTTCTCCTCATTTTGTTCCTTCCTTTCTTTGGTTCTTTTATTTCCTTAGGGTGCTTGCTGGAAAGAAGAACATGAGAGAGGGAGAGAAATTTTGATTTCCCACAGAGTTACGCCTATTTTTGCTTTGCTGCGAGAATGAAAGAAGAGAGGGGGACAACTCTCTGTTTTGTGCCAGGGATGTGATACTTGCAATACAATTGCAAGTCTATCTAAATGTTGAAGATGTGTTTCTCATTGGACAGTTGCAGCAGAAACTGTGACTTTCACTGTAATTTCTTGTATCCAAACAGACCCTAACCTAGCAACCCTAGTCTGATTGAATCTTTATGGGACATCCCAAGTTTTATTCTTTCTTTCTATCTTACAACAAATCAGATAAAAATATGTATATAACAAATCAATCAGTATTTAAATACACCAAAAAAGATATGGTAAAAATTGTAATTGAATCCGTTAAATAGGTTTGTTCGGCTACTCACCACTCTGAGGAAAACTCTACTTCTAAACACTCCGAAAGGGGTGCAACGAAGCAGGACTAGTTGTCCTAGTCCGTCGCTCGTTAAATCAATAATGCCTTCTTTGTTGGCGAAAAGCACCCAAAGACGAATAAGTCAACTGTAATCCCTCTTCCCGCTATTTTGAAAATATTTTTTATTTATTTTTAAATGGGAATTTTTGGACTTTTAGAAATATTTTAATTAAATAGTTATTACGTTAGATGGCTTTAGTCATGATTAAGATTTGGAATACAAGATGACTAGGAATTATGGCATGGATAACATGGTCATGTGCCTCGACTAGTGTATTAGCCATGGTAGGGAAGGCCAAATCATAAGTGTGTCCGAAATAGGAAAACCAGGCTAAGTTGGACATGACCCTATAAATAATTTAAATTTCTATTATTAAGCATATTAACTTTTAGGAGACCCGGTTAGACCGAACTAGCTCGGACCTGACCCAAACCCAAACTAGCCCGATTGGACCCGAACCGAACCCAAGCCAATGTAGTCATACGGTGTGTCTAAAAATGTCTATGTCAATATATATATATATATATATATATATATCTTATGTGTGTATGGGGTACTTATTTAATAATGGAATAAATATATTCCGTAAGTATTTGTCATATATATAATATAGGTGTCAATATTATTTGGTATTCAAGTGACATTTTTATCTAAAAACTATGACAACTATTTTGTGAATTTTGTGGATCTTTTGATTATATGCATACATACTTGCGTGTTTACCTATAAAATAAATATTAACAAACATCATGAACCATCATTATCGTAAAACTACCATTAATTGACTTGTTGAATCCAACCGAGCCCAAATACCCTACTTTGACTCTCAAACCAATTCCTATTAGACCTGTACACTACCCCACACTAGTCCCCTACTCAATAATATATATATATATATATATATATATATATATATATATATATATATATATATATATATATATATATATATTGAACACTCAAAGCCTTGCAGATGCACAACAAACCATCAGACAACAAACTTCATAGTTAAGACACCGATAGTGAACCTTCTTGTGCACTTGCACTCAAATCCAACCAAGACCAAACAACTTGACCCAAGTGAACCCAAAGCCTTACTAAGGTCTAAACCAAACCCCATAGATCTGAACCATAGGTTAAAGCCCATTAAATCTCGACCATGGGCCCAACAACCAACTCCTTACATGAAGCCCAAGCCTCCCCTCTCAAAACCCTAACCCTAACTTCCTCCCATCTTGTGGACGACCCCTCTATAGCCTCCACCCTCTCTTCAATGACCTCTTCCCCTTTTCTTCTCCATCTCCACTTCCTTCCCCCTCCTTCCCACACACCAAAATAGCCTCCACAAGTCGACAAACCCTAAACTAGTAGTCGAACCCCTTTTTTGACCGAAATAGTGTTGCTGGTTGCAGCTGCTGTACACGCTGGAAAATAGCACCCCAAACCCATCCAAACTGAAGTTCTACACCCTACGTGAAGCCACAAAGCACCCCCTCAAGTTTCATGAAGTTTGGAGTCCGTTTTGCGCTCCGAAGGTCCATGTCGCAAGAAAAGCCTTCGTCGTAATCGCAATTACGTAAGTTCCTTAACTTCTATTTAATTTTTTCATGGGAAAAAGCTTGTATGAACCCATAAACATATTAGATGGCAATGATGAAATCTTCATGCATGAGAAACCCTAATTTTATATGCAAAACTACTCTTAGATAACACAAATCCGAGGCATGACAACGTGGTAACCATATTAAACCTAGTTTAATGCATGTTGCTATTTTTACTATTAAAAACTAAATTTAATAAATTAAATAATAAATTTCAGAATATTAATTAATATATTTTTATATATTAAATGAGTTTTTATGCAAGTTGGCAACTTTGTATGCACAAACTAGTTGTCAAGTTGCTAGAACACCTAGTCGATGCGCAACGGAACTTTGTGCATGCAATGGTAATTATTTTAGTAATTCTCCACTAATTAATAATAATTTCAGAATTTAATTCATGATTATTTTAGTTTTATTTGACGTCGAGATGCGTGTTTAAGTAGTCACATGCATGTCCGATGTGTAGGTTAGTGTCATTGAGAGCTTTACGACAATGTGACGTACTTACGTACGTATAGGACTACACTTATCTAATTCATGTAAATGCCTATATGTATGTATGATACCATGATGTACAAGACCCTCAAGACATGTTAGACCGTAGCATGGCATGTGTTTATTGGCACATTTTCTAATGCCATGTGACTGTTGGATTGTCGGCACGAACATCACAGTGTTAGTTGATGTGGTGCGACAATCTTACCCTTCGTTATTGCTTAGATTAGTTTGTGTTAGTATTGATTAGAATATATTATATAGGGCAACTTGGATCCTCTACACTTTCGGTTGAGGACACTAGTCAGACAGCACCGCAGCAGCAGACAACAGGCAAGTATACCTTGCCGAACTTATACATTATTTACATATTTTCTTGCTTGTTGTATTTCTTTCCATATGGTTACCTGTTTCTCATATTTTGATTGGTTTGTCATCGACTGTTTTACTTGTTTCTAGATTTACGTGCATGTATAGGATATTCGATATTGCTTGTCTATTGGTCTTCTTCCTGTTATCGTGTCTTGTGATAGAGTTGTCAGTTCTACACCTTGTTCTTGACTTGACCATTCTTGACTGAAAGTATCTTGCATTATACTACAGTTGAGACATACTATAGATTGGGAGTATCTTATATTGTACTACGACCTATAGCAGGTTTTTTGATCTTGATATTGATTGATTGACTTGACTTGACTTGTGACATAATATAGAATGGGAGTATTTTGTATTGTACTACAATTTATAGGAGTCTACTTAACCTTGTATTCCTTTAGGAGAGAAGATCGATACTAGAATTGGCTAACCTCGACTGGAAGTATCTTGCATTGTCCTACAGTCGAAACCTACTATAGATTAGGAGTATCTTGCATTGTACTATAAGCTATAGAGGTTAATCGTTTGATTGATAGCCAAGTCTAGTATTACTTTTCCATATGACTTGTCATGTCTTAGATGTCCTTCTTGCCCCGTCCTTATCTTCCATACATGTTATTTAATGTTATATTAGTAGGCATATTTTATGTATCTTGCTAGTCCTTTGAGGACCTAATGATCTCTTCAGGTAGCTGTTCGTACGGAGTTAGTTAGCGGATCATGAGGGTAGTGATTACACTCGCAGGGATAGAGGTATTTGCTTGTGATATAACTTTATTATCCTCTCGTGCTTCCTATCCTTACAATGACATATCCTGCTTGTTAGCCCAGTTTATAGACTCATGTTATTCTTGGGGTCTAATCGGACATATATGCTAGTAGGCTGCAGACCACGACCCATAGTGTTCATTCACTTTTTATATTTTTATTGTGGATTGAGATATAGTTTTGCCTTGCAATGATTAGGCACATTACCATAGTCCAGACAACATTTACGTATTCGAGTTGGACTGGGGTCCGCTCGGTACGTAGCTGGCTTGCTCATGCACTTGTATCCCGAAAAGCGGGTGCGGGTCGTGACATCAACTCTGTGGTACCCTGCCGAAAAGTAATAGCTAATGATTCACTAAGTCGAATTTGGCTCAAAAAATTGGTCGAAATAGATAACACCACTTTTTCTCCACTGATTTATTGGAAGGACGCACTTCTCATCTTCTTGTGGCCTTCACCACCCCTCCCGTGTAGTTTCCTGTCCCGCTCAGTCAATCGGAGGAATCGGAACGCCGACGACGTTCAGACTTAGCCATGCAACGGCCTGCTCTAATAAAATGAAAGTTTTCAAATGCAAAAGTAGGTTTGATAATAAAAGAGATGAATCCACATAGCTAAGGGAATAATCCCAAGTCGGGTGGATTGAGTTAGAACATAAAAAAAGGTCCCACGGTCGGCTTAGAAGTGTTGCACGATGGCTTTCAAAATTGACACTCGGTCCTTCGTCTCATGACTTAGGAGAAGGAAAAAGTTGGTCTTCGCCACCAAGCTAAGAGTTAGCCCAAGTCATAGGCTTCGCCCGCATAACACTTGATAGAGCATGCTCGATCCCATCGTCCAAGGCTTGGCATAGCCTTTGCTCACCCCACGGGTTAAGTTGCATTACACGGCTTGTGGCATAAGTCTAGGCACCCAAATAACTTGGTTGTTCAAAGTCGAACGCGTGCACGTCACGTTCCTGCGATGCAAGTTTTGACGCAGCCTTTGCTCGTCAAGTTGTTGCGCGATTAAGTTAGGCTAAGTTATGCTCGGCTATCAAAGTCATTCTAAGCACCGTCCCATATTTTCCGCGGTTGTCAAAATTACTTGGTTTCACGACCGCAAGGCCCATCATATAAAGTATGACTTGGGCGGTAGTGTCGTACAGAACAAAAGTTGGCTTAATACACAATGCCACAAACTTAATGTTTAAGGCACGAACCATGGTACATTCAAATTAAGTTTGGAAAAAGAGCTATCAAATAGGCATTACTGAGTTGAGTAAAATTATAGGACAAAAAGGAAGAATGCTCGCGACCATGGGTCGTCGAGACGGTCTCAAATGCTAGAAGTCTTGAACTTGGCCCTGAAAAAGAAGGTAACATTATAAGAAGAATGACTGTGTGAGACGTCAGTTCGAGTCGAGTCTTGCACGGTCAATAGACAACTTGTCGAAAAGGTAAAATGTTTCCTTGAAGTGGCATCCCTGGGTCAACGTGTCACGGCCCACACCCAATATAGGGGCACGAGCACATGGTTATGTCCAGCCTAAGCCGCAGTATCGGTGGTAGAACGCTGTATATAGGGTCTGTAAATACTACGACTAAAATAGATAAATGTACCTGTACAGTATATACACTCCGAATGGAGGTGACATAGCAATACAGTCTCAATCACATATATCAAAACTAAGGTAGATAGCATGGAACAGAGATATGATAGATAAACAGGAAATGAGTCCAAAATCCACAAGTCAGAGCTAACACAATATCCAGAGTCTCAGATAATATAAGTATAAAGATACTACAAACTGAAATGTACTAGCTGGCTCACAGGCCAGGCAAACCTAACTAAACTAGGCTACTCAGGGTGAGCAAAGTCCAGTGGCTCTACCAATAAGCCACGGTCTAAATCTAGTCCATCAAACTCAACCCCATAGTAGGTCGGGCAGTCAGTCTCAGAGTCATCTGTAAAATTTGTCAACGGTATCCTGTCAAAAAAATGAGCAAGTACAAAACACCAACAGCAGTTTCATATGAATTGAGAAATACTATAAGAGACAGCAATAATGAAATACAAGACAAAAGATATAAGCGACTTGGGAACCATTTGAAAACCGAGTTACAACCCTTGAACCAAACAAGGACCGAAGTTGTAACCCTTCTTTCAAACAGAACTTAGTCTCAAATCATGGTACAGTATAAAGGCAGGTAGAGCATGTGAGAAATGAATCATAGCATGGTGAAAGTACAGTAAGTAAAGCTGAACTGGAAATATAAGGTATGACAATAAATATAAAAGTGATTTGAACTATTAGAACGATATGTGATCGGCTAGGGAAGCAAGAGATGGTTATCCACTTGGCCCGGCAATCCGCGGTGTACTCAACGGAGAGTCATGCCGTCCAACCTGGATAACTGGTAATGGGGTATCTGTAACACCCTACGTGAGGTGAGGGTGACGCTAGCAAAATATAGTTACAGGAAGGCTTGATCACATAACCCCTAATAATTCCTCCATCCCCGAATAGTATCACGGATCCGGACATGGCACGTCATAACACGGAGTTCAAGAGTAGGGGGCCAGCCCACTCCCAAATCAGTGTCTATATAAGTACAGGAACACAGGAATATCACATACTCATATACCAAGAGAGTCTAGGAATAACATCTCATGACAGGATCCGACGTATACTAGTCCGTGAACCGTCGTGTCGGGAATCAAGTAAAACACTACAACTGAATCGGATATAGTAGATATCAAGACAATGAAAACTATCAGTGAATGTACTCGCCTGTGGTCCTGAGCTGATAGGGTGAACAGACGCTCAGAGTGATCACAGACCTAAAATAAGATACTATGAGTCAAACAGGGCTTAATACTGAAAAAGGAAACTAATATAATCCAAGTCAAACTAGGTCGATCGGGATCAACGGTTGACTTACAGTTGACTTTTGGTCAAAAAGTCAACTCTGGTCAACCCTAGGTCAACCCTAGGTCAAACTAGTCTAATGTTGACCAACTGTTGACTTTCAGTCAACTGGTCAACTCTGGATTGGTTTCGGTCAAATCGGGTCGCTTAAAGACTAAGGGTCCGTTTGGATATGTTTTCTGAATTTTTTTCCTGAAAACAGTTTTCTGAGAGTAAGTTATAAAACTGTTTTCTGAGTATAGAGATTCTGAGTTTGCGTTTGGTTTATTTTCATCTGAAAATAATTTTCTAGAAAAAATTTTAAGATTTTGTTTGGTCAGACTCGTGTTCACACTCATTTTCTGTGTCAGATACAAGCACAACCAAAAACTATTCCGTGTCCCCGGGCCCGACCCCAAGGACACAATACAAGTCCTGACACCGTCGTCGTCGCCGCCAACCCACCGCCGTCGTCGTCCTCGAGCTCGACCACCCCACCACCGCCGTCCTCAAGCTTGACCACTCCACCGCCGTCGCCGTCCTCAAGCACGAGCTCCCCACCACCGTCGTCGTCGTCGTCGCGGCCAACCCACAGCCGTCGTCGTCCTCGAGCTCGACCACCCCACCACCGCCGTCCTCAAGCTCGACCACCCCACCACCGCCGTCCTCAAGCTCGACCACTCCACCACCGCCGTCCTCAAGCTTGACCACTCCACCGCCGTCGCCGTCCTCAAGCACGAGCTCCCCACCACCGTCGCCGTCCTAGAGCTTGACCACCCCCCTCGTTGTCCTCGAGCTCGACCACTCCCACCACCGTTGTCCTCGAGCTCGAGCTCGAGCTCGACCACCCACCGCTGTCGTCGCCCTCGAGCACGAGCTTCCCACAGTCGTCGCCGAGCTCGAGGTCGACCACCCGACCACCGCTGTCGTCGTCCTCGAGCTCGACCACACCATTAACGTTGTCGTCCCTAACTCAAAGCACTCTCTCCTCCCGAGCTCCTCCGACGATGACGATGGCAAGCCCAAGCTCCTCCTCCTCCCTAACTCAAAGCACTCTCTCCTCCGACGAAGGAGAAGGAGTCGGACTCCGTCGAGGTCGTCCATCGCGCGCCATGGCGAGTCTTCCTTTGGGGGAGAGAGGAAATGCTGCAGTAACACAGAGAGGAGAGCTGGTGGGTTCTCTTTGGGGGGAGAGAGAGAGAGAGAGAGAGAGTGAGTGGGGGGAGATGAGATGTGGGTCCACATGCAGAACAAAGTTAAAAAGCATATTTTTTCTACTCCCGAAAAAGGAAGTTAAAAAGCAGGTTTGGGAAAAAAAAATTTAAAATCAGTTTTTGAAATGGAGCAGCCAAACAATATTTTCATTGCTTTTTGAGTTTAAAAGCAAAAATATGAGTTATAAAGAGGATTCAAACGGACCCTAAGTTTGACTCTCGGTTGACTTTTGTTGACTTTTGGTCAAAAAGGTCAACCGACGTCAAAACTAGTCTATGAGTACCATATTTGATCATTACCAACCACGGAAATCAAGTTCTAACTCCATCTTAGACTTCTAACACCAATATCCTATTTCTAGGCAAAACTAGTATTTATCCTTCTAAGGTAAATCCCGATACCTTGCCCAATACCAAGGAAACCCCGCAAATACCCATGGTACTAGCCTAGGCTCCTTAGGGTAGCTAGATATCAACCCATCTAAGGTTTACCTACCAAAAAATTTGGGTATCCTAGGTATCTAGGCCATGTTAGGATACGGGGTATCGATTTACCCTATTACCTTAACTATATCATGAATTTTACCCTTTTCTCTACCTCACTCATCTACACCACTCACTCTCATGACACACTCCTATATTTATCACTCTTATAGGTTTCCTATAGGTTTCCTACTAGTTTAGCTATAGGATATACTATAGGTCACTAGCCACTCACTTGTAGGCTCTCACACACACACACAACTCACAAACACTCACACACACAAGGCTAAACACATGGACTGATTTAGAGGACTTGGGGACTGATTTGGTGGGGTTATAGGTCTGTCATATAGTGGTGTTTGTGGGCTGAATTTGAAGTGGTTGGGTGGTGGTGTTAGGGCCCAACAAGGACAGCCATATATGGGAATGTTTAGAGACTAAAATGGACTGGAATGTAGGGTTTTTAGAGAGTGTTCATGGGACAGTTATTGGACTGTTTGGGACAGCCAATAGAGTGTTTAAGGGTGGCTGTTATAGAGTCTAGATGGGATGGTGTTGTGGTGGTTTGATGGGCTAATATGGACAGCCAACAAGGGGGTATGTTGGGGCTAAAATGGAGCTATCTAGGGGGCAGTTTTGGACAGCCAAAGGGACATATTAGGACTGATTTGTAAGCCAAATAGGGCTGTGTTTGGACTGATATTAGGCCATTTAGGGACAGCCATGTATAGGCTTGGTTTATGGGCAATACAAGGGCAAGTTTTGGGAGCTAATGGGCATCCAACTTGGTGTTTAAAGGGGCTGATTTTGTGGGGTTTATGGGGACAGCCACATGCTAAAATTGGGACAGCAATGATGAGGTTTTCCTCCCCTCCATCACTCTCTATCACTCACACATATACTCCCCTACATTTCCTCTATTCTAACACTCAACCCCCATTCAACCATATCATCAAACACAACCCCTACACTAACACAACACACACACTCATACCATCCTTGGCCGACCACTCATGCTCCTTTCCCCCACTCAACACAAGCCACACACAACACACAATATATACACCAATATATATAAGCCATATATATATATATATATATATATATATATATATATATATATATATATATATATATATATATATATATATATTATATATATATATATATATATATATTATATATATATATATATATATATTAAAAAAAAAAAATATATATATATATATATATATATATATATATATATATATATATATACATATAGGAAATATGAATATGTTACATTATGATACATGGAAAATACATTCTAAAAACATGAAAAATCTGGAATAAATGTAAGAACAACACAAAAATAATACACAAACAATATCCATGAGTCCAAATAGACGGTTTTCCTATTAGGACACAATCCTACATATTGGACACCTCTAGAAATATCCAAATGGACACAAATGGTCTCTAATGGAGACACAACCATGGGACACATTCCTACGGGTTCCTAACCATTCTACATGAGAGGAAAAACTAATTTAGAGAAGAGTTTACCTATTTTTTTTTTTGGAGAAGGAACAATGGTGGGCTCTCAAAAATGGAAGGAACCTTTGTAGAAGAAGAAGAAGAAGTGGATGAGAACAAAAGGAAATGATTTCTCTCTCCTACCCACCCCCTACATGTGTGGCCGGCCACTAGCTCCAATACCCCCCTTTTTGACTATTTACAAGTTTGCCCTCCAATTGTTTTATTAGCTCCTTACAAGGTTGCTTAGCGTTTGGGGGTTAAAAATGTAAATCTAAAGTTCTAATTAGGTCTAACCTAATCCATGGGGTCATGATTAATTCCTCTAACTTTTGATGGTAATATTGTGGGCCATGGCTAGCTAGTGTGTGGGCCCGCTAAGGTCAAAACTACCCCGGGTCCCCGAAACAAGTCAAAACAAGTCGGAATGAGTTGAAATTCGAACCCGATTCAAATAATCCCAAAATAATACAAATAATAAATAAATAATTCCAAAATAATTTTTAAAGTGGAAAATTACCAAAATATCCCTGTTCATGAAAACTGGAGGTGACAAATCTATCCACCTTAAAAAATTTTGTCCTCAAAATTAACACAAACATACAATGAATCACAATGCAGAAACAGAAATTATACCTCAGGGCTCGAAGAGATAAGGGAAACGCTCCCGCATGTCGTCCTCTCTCTCCCAGGTAGACTCACCTGGAGAGTGATGCCTCCATGCAACGCGAACCAAGGGTATAACGTGGTTCCGGAGCACCTTCTCCCTACGATCCAGAATCTCAACTGGCTGCTCTGGATAGTGAAGAGTAGGCCCCACCTCGATCGCTGAATGATCCAATACATGGCTGGGGTCCGCCACGTACCGTCTCAGCTGCGACACATGGAACACGTTGTGTACCCCCTCTAGCGTAGGCGGCAAGTCTAGCCGGTAAGCCACTGCACCGACCCTCTCAAGAATGGTGAAAGGTCCGATGTAGCACGGACTAAGCTTCCCGCCTGCGCCAAAGCGAATCGTGCCCCGTGTCGGAGAAATCTTGAGGAACACCAAAGCGCCAGCCTAGACATAAAACAAACTCAGCACACAAGACAGACAAATCACAAACAATCACAAACAGGAACTGAAACTAACCTCGAACTCTAACGGTCTCCGGTGGCTATCGGCCCAATTCTGCGGCCTATCCTGAGCCATCCGAAGTCTGTCTCTAATAAGCCGGACCTTCTCAGCTGCATCTACCACCATCTCTGGTCCTAGCAGCACCCTCTCGCCAACATCGTCCCAAGATAAGGGAGTACGGCATCTCCGTCCGTATAAAGCCTCGAATGGCGACATCTCTATACTGGCCTGGTAGCTGTTGTTGTAAGCAAACTCTACCAGGTGGAGATGGTCCTCCCAAGAACCCCCGAGATCTAGCACACACGTGCGAAGCATATCCTCCAAAGTCTGGATAGTCCTCTCCGACTGCCCGTCTGTCTGGGGGTGATAAGCAGTACTGAACTTGAGCGAGGTGCCCAAGCTAGCCTGCAAACTCCTCCAGAAGTGGGAAGTGAAACGGCTATCTCGATCTGAAACTATGCTCACAGGAACCCCATGCAATCGTACAATCTGACGAACATACAACTCTGCCAACCTCTCCGTAGACAATCCCACCTTGAAAGGCAAAAAGTGGGCCGATTTGGTCAATCTATCAACTATGACCCAAATCGCGTCTTTCCCTCCTGGAGATCGTGGAAGTCCGGACACAAAGTCCATGGTGATGTGCTCCCACTTCCACACTGGAATGGGTAGTGGTTGTAGCAACCCACCAGGCCTCTGCCTCTCGGCCTTCACCTGCTGACAAACCAAGCAGCGAGATACGAACTGAGCCACCTCGTGCTTCATGCCGTACCACCAAACATGCTCTCTCAGATCTCTGTACATCTTGTTGGCACCAGGATGCATAGAGTACTGAGAGCTATGAGCCTCCTGAAGAACCTCCTCCTGAAGCTCTCTATTCGGAACGCACAGTCTAGCACCGTGCCGCAGCGACCCATCTTCGACAATAGAGAAATCATCAAGCAACCCTGCCAGCACCTGCTCCCTGATGCACCTCAGGGCAACATCATCAAACTGCGCTGATCTGACCCTGTCTATCAACTCAGACTGAATCTGTAAACCCCACATCTGTACCTCCATGCCTGGAATGATCACCTCGATTCCTAAACTATCCAGGTCGGCTAAAGATGACGGTCTGATATCAGATACATAGCCACTGGATACCTGCTCAAGGCATCTGCGACTACGTTGGCCTTCTCTGGATGGTACTGCAAGGCAATATCAAAGTCTTTCATCAGCTCAAGCCAACGTCTCTGCCTCATATTCAGCTCCTTCTGAGTGAACACGTACTTCAAGCTCTTACGATCAGTAAAGATCTCAACCCGCTCTCCGTACAGATAGTGTTTCCACAACTTCAGGGCAAAGATGACAGCGGCTAACTCCAGATCGTGAGTCGGGTAGTTCTTCTCATGAGGACGTAACTGTCTAGATGCATAGACAATCACCTTCCCGTGCTGCTGAAGTACACAACCCAGACCCCGACCAGAAGCGTCGCTGTAAATCGAGAAAACCACCGGTCCCAGACGGCAATGTCAAGATAGGATCTAATGTCAACCTCTTCTTCAGCTCATCGAAGGCGGCCTGACACTCCTCAGTCCAGACGAACTCCACGTCCTTCCTGGTGAGTCTAGTCATCGGCTCCGCGATCCGTGAAAAATCCTGGACGAACTTCCGATAGTAGCCCGCCAATCCCAGAAAGCTCCGAATCTCGGCAACTGTACTGGGCGTAGACCAAGACTCTACCACAGCAATCTTCCTCTGGTCTACTGAGATCCCGTGCTCGATCACAACATGACCCAGGAACTCGACCTGGTCCAGGAAGAACTCACACTTCGACAACTTCCCATACAACTGCTCCTTTCTCAAAGTCTCGAGCACAATCCTCAGATGCTCCTCGTGCTCCTCTGGCATCTTCGAGTAAACCAGGATATCGTCTATGAAGACCACCACGAACTTATCAAGGTACTGATGGAATACCTTGTTTCTCAAGTTCATGAACACAGCTGGGGCGTTGGTTAATCCAAATGGCATCACTGTAAACTCGTACTGGCCGTACCGAGTCCGAAAAGCTGTCTTCGGAATATCTTCCTTCTTCACCTTCAGCTGATGATAGCCGGATCTCAGATCTATCTTCGAAAACACCTTGCACCGCTCAACTGATCGAACAAGTCGTCGATCCTCGGCAATGGGTAATTATTCTTGATAGTAAGGTTGTTGAGTGTACTGTAATCGATACACATACGTATCGTACCATCCTTCTTCGGCACAAATAGGACTGGCGCTCCCCAAGACGATGAACTGGATCTAATGAATCCCTTGTCCAGCAGCTCGTCGACCTGCTTCTTCAGCTCCGCCAACTCGCTGTTGTTGACTCTATAGACGTGCTGCGAAATGGGCTCAGCACCTGGCACTAAGTCTATAGAGAACTCAACGTCTCTATCCGACGGCATCCCAGGCAACTCCTCGGGGAAAACATCCATGAAATCAGCAATCAATGGTGCGGCAATGCCTGCCCCGCCAGTAAAGCTCTGCAGAACCCATCTACCGGCTCAGCTGCTCCTCTGGAAAATACAACCTCTGGCTCTCCGGCGGCCTAAACAAAATCCTACCACCTCTACAATCTATAGTAGCATGGTGCATGCTCAACCAATCCATTCTGAGTACCACATCGTACCTCGGAAGGGGCATTACGAGCAAGCACGCACCCAAAACTCGACCTCCTACAGTAACTCTTCGCCCCTTGCAGAAATTGTTGACCAGGATGACGCCTCTCCCGGTCAATATCTTGTAAGTCCTACCCAAGGGTTCAGCAATAATATTGTGTCTCAGAGCAAAGGAGACAGACACAAAGCTATGCGAGGCACCGAAATCAAATAAGGTAAATGCAGGAAATGAATCGAGAAGAAATGACCTGCCACTACATCGCCTACTGGCTCTGCCTCCTCCTCTGCTGTCAGGGTAAACACTCTGCCCGTAGGGGCTCCCCTCTGGTGCTGCTGAAAATGCTGCTGCTGCGTCTGAAGTGGAGGACCTCTCTGCTGAGCTGGTGGTCCTCTGGTCGGCTGCGCTCTGTCCTGAACTCCTCGGACTCCTCGAATACGGTAGTTCTTCAGCTGGTGATCGGACGCCCCACAGTATAAGCAGATGCCCAATCTCTTCCTGTACACCTCTCTAGTGTGCCCTGGCTTCCCACAAAAGTTACACTATGTAGCTGGCCTCTGGCCCTGACCCTGACCCTGATGCTGCTGGGCATGCGCCGGTGCCTGCTGGATCTGCAACTGAGGCTGATGCTGCTGGAACTGCCTCTGCTGGAAATATTGGCACTTCGCTGGCCCTGTACTCGAACTGGCTCCCAGAACGTCACTGCTCCTCTTCGGCTTGAGGCCAAAGCCCTCCTCTACAATCTGAGCCTCCATCAAGATCTGCTCAAAGGTCGCGTCTCGTCACCCAGATGTGCGAGTGCGCACTGCATGAATGAGACCCCTCCTGAACTTCCGGGCCTTGCACCCCTCATCCTGAACCAAACTGGGTGCAAACCTGCTCAGGCGGAAGAACTCTGCTGCGTACTCGTCTACTGACAAGTTCCCCTGCACTAGACTGGCAAACTGCCCCTCCAAAGCTGTCAAGGCTATATCTGGGTAGAACTTCTCCTTAAAGAGTTTCTTGAAGTCCTCCCAAGATATACCTCTCACTGACGTACGCGGATCCGTGCGGTACTAAGTCAGCGCTATGTCAAAGAACTGGCTTGCTGCAGAAGTCACCCACAGACCTCTCGGGACCTCCGCCAACTCCAGACTCCGCTGGACATCCTCTAGCCAGTCGTCCGCATATAAGATACCCTCGGTACCCTTAAAATCCTGCGGGTTCATCTTCCTGAAGTTGAGATGCGTACCGGGCCTCCCGTGGCCCTGCTGCTGTGCTGGTGCTCCCTGAACTGTAGCCGGTGCACCTCTCTCCACTGCTGCCATAGCTAACTGATGCGAGTTCTCCATCGTCTGTCGCAGCACCTCTGCCTGACGGTGCTGTGCCTCTGTATGTGCTCTCTGCGTCTGCAGCATCTGCTGCAGAAGGACCATCATCCCCTGAGCATCTGCCGGTATCGGAGGCGACGGTGGAAGAACATCAGGAATAACCATAGACGGTCCCGCTGCTGGAGGTGGAAGACCTCCTGGAACCGTCGCTGCTGCTGCTCCCGCCGGAAGGACAGGAACTGAGGTGGCAGCTCCCTCAGCTGTAGCTCCCACTGCCGGAGGTGGAAGACCTCCTGGGACTGCCACTGCTACTCCTACAGCCGATGGTGGAAGACCTGCCGGATCTGCCACTGCTACTCCCGCAGCCGGAGGTGGAAGACCTCCTGTCGGATCGGGCCTCTCTGGTACAGTGCTAGAACCCGCTGCCTGAGAGCGAGTGATCGTCATCCTGATGATAGGTTGAAACAAGAATCAATATGGCACATGATAGGAATATCAAAGACGGACAATTAAATTCAATACAAAAAGAATTTGTCATGGTAATCAAAAGATCAAAAATTTCCTAGCATGTGATTGAGTAACTCTTATCATACCCTAATCCTATGTCCTAATTGCAGGCTCGTAATTAGCACTCTAAGTCGAGCACCATTACGAGTTCGTACTAGTTGCGACACTGACCTGCATGGGCCACCACAAAAACGTGTCACAACCCGCACCCAATAGAGGGGCACGAGCACGTGGTTACGTCCAGCCTACGCCGCAGTATCAGCGGTAGAATGCTGTATATAGGGTCTGTAAATACTACGACTAAAATAGATAAATGTACCTGTACAGTATATACACTCTGAATGGAGGTGACATAGCAATACAGTCTCAATCACATATATCAAAACTAAGGTAGATAGCATGGAACAGAGATATGATAGATAAACAGGAAACGAGTCCAAAATCCACAAGTCAGAGCTAACACAATATCCAGAGTCTCAGATAATATAAGTACAAAGATACTACAAACTGAAATGTACTAGCTGGCTCGCAGGCCAGGCAAACCTAACTAAACTAGGCTACTCAGGGGAAGCAAAGTCCAGTGGCTCTACCAATAAGCCATGGTCTAAATCTAGTCCATCAAACTCAACCCCATAGTAGGTCGGACAGTTAGTCTCAGAGTCATCTGTAAAATTTGTCAACGGTATCCTGTCAGAAAAATGAGCAAGTACAAAACACCAACAGCAGTTCCATATAAATTGAGAAATACTATAAGAGACAGCAATAATGAAATACAAGACAAAAGATATAAGCGACTTGGGAACCATTTGAAAATCGAGTTACAACCCTTGAACCAAACAAGGACCGAAGTTGTAACCCTTCTTTCAAACAGAACTTAGTCTCAAATCATGGTACAGTATAAAGGCAGGTAATGCATGTGAGAAATGAATCATAGCATGGTGAAAGTACAGTAAGTAAAGCTGAACTGGAAATATAAGGTATGACAATAAATGTAAAAGTGATTTGAACTAGTAGAGCGATATGTGATCGGCTAGGGAAGCAAGAGATGGTTATCCACTTGGCCCGGCAATCCACGGTGTACTCAACGGAGAGTCATGCCGTCCAACCTGGATAACTGGTAATGGGGTGTCTGCAACACCCTACGTGAGGTGAGGGTGACGCTAGCAAAATATAGTTACAGGAAGGCTTGATCACATAACCCCTAATAATTCTCCCATCCTCGAATAGTATCACGGATCCGGACATGGCACGTCATGACATGGAGTTTAAGAGCGGGGGCCAGCCCACTCCCAAATCAGTGTCTATATAAGTACAGGAACACAGGAATATCACATACTCATATACCAAGAGAGTCTAGGAATAACATCTCATGACAGGATCCGACGTATACTTGTCCGTGAACCGTCGTATCGGAAATTAAGTAAAACACTACAACTGAATCGGATATAGTAGATATCAAGACAATAAAAACTATCAGTGAATGTACTCGCCTGTGGTCCTGAGATGATAGGGTGAACAGACGCTCAGAGTGATCACAGACCTAAAATAAGATACTATGAGTCAAACAGGGCTTAATACTGAAAAAAGAAACTAATATAATCCATGAATGCAAGTCTAAGTCAAAACTAGGTCATACTAGGTCACTGGGAGTCAATCCAAGTCAAACTAGGTCGATCGGGATCAACGGTTGTCTTATAGTTGACTTTTGGTCAAAAAGTCAACTCTGGTCAACTCTGGTCAACTCTGATCAACTCTAGGTCAACCCTAGGTCAAACAAGTCTAATGTTGACCAACTGTTGACTTTCAGTCAATTGGTCAACTCTGGATTGGTTTCGGTCAAATCGGGTCGCTTAAAGACTAAGTTTGACTCTCGGTTGACTTTTGTTGACTTTTGGTCAAAAAGGACAACCGACGTCAAAACTAGTCTATGAGTACCATATTTGATCATTACCAACCACGGGAATCAAGTTCTAACTCCATCTTAGACTTCTAACACCAATATCCTATTTCTAGGCAAAACTAGTATTTACCCTTCTAAGGTAAATCCCGATACCTTGCCCAATACCAAGGAAACCCCGCAAATACCCATGGTACTAGCCTAGGCTCCTTAGGGTAGCTAGATATCAACCCATCTAAGGTTTACCTACCAAGAAATTTGGGTATCCTAGGTATCTAGGCCATGTTAGGATACGGGGTATCGATTTACCCTATTACCTTAACTATATCATGAATTTTACCCTTTTCTCTACCTCACTCATCTACACCACTCACTCTCATGACACACTCCTATATTTATCACTCTCATAGGTTTCCTATAGGTTTCCTACTAGTTTAGCTATAGGATATACTATAGGTCACTAGCCACTCACTTGTAGGCTCTCACACACACACGCACAACTCATAAACACTCACACACACAAGGCTAAACACATGGACTGATTTAGAGGACTTACGGACTGATTTGGTGGGGTTATTGGGCTGTCATATAGTGGTGTTTGTGGGCTGAATTTGAAGTGGTTGGGTGGTGGTGTTAGGGCCCAACAAGGACAGCCATATATAGGAATGTTTAGAGACTAAAATGGACTGGAATGTAGGGTATTTAGAGAGTGTTCATGGGACAGTTATTGGACTGTTTGGGACAGCCAATAGAGTGTTTAAGGGTGGCTGTTATAGAGTCTAGATGGGATGGTGTTGTGGTGGTTTGATGGGCTAATATGGACAGCCAACAAGGGGGTATGTTGGGGCTGAAATGGAGCTATCTAGGGGGCAGTTTTGGACAGCCAAAGGGACATATTATGACTTATTTGTAAGCCAAATAGGGCTGTGTTTGGACTGATATTAGGCCATTTAGGGACAGCCATGTATAGGCTTGGTTTATGGGCAATACAAGGGCAAGTTTTGGGAGCTAATGGGCATCCAACTTCGTGTTTAAAGGGGCTGATTTTGTGGGGTTTATGGCGACAGCCACATGCTGAAATTGGGACAGCGATGATGAGGTTTTCCTCTCCTCCATCACTCTCTATCACTCACACATACACTCCCCTACATTTCCTCTTTTCTAACACTCAACCCCTATTCAACCATATAATCAAACACAACCCCTACACTAACACAACACACACACTCATACCATCCTTGGCCGACCACTCATGCTCCTTTCCCCCACTCAACACAAGCCACACACAACACACATATATACACCAATATATATAAGCCATATATATATATATATATATATATATATATATATATATATATATATATATATATATATAGAATGATATATATATATATATCCATATATATATACATATAGGAAATATGAATATGTTACATTATGATACATGGAAAATACATTCTAAAAACATGAAAAATCTGGAATAAATCTAAGAACAACACAAAAACAATATCCATGAGTCCAAATAGAGGGTTTTCCTATTAGGACACAATCCTACATATTGGACACCTCTAGAAATATCCAAATGGACACAAAATGGTCTCTAATGGAGACACAACCATGGGACACATTTCTATGGATTCCTAACCATTCTACATGAGAGGGAAAACTAATTTAGAGAAGAGTTTACCTATTTTTTTTGGAGAAGGAACAATGGTGGGCTCTCAAAAATGGAAGGAACCTTTGGAGAAGAAGAAGACGAAGTGGATAAGAACAAAAGGAAATGATTTCTCTCTCCTACCCGGGAATAAGCCATATCGTATCAATAGGATACAACTGTACAACCCAAGCCGGTCATATTCATTGCCTATTCACATCACAAAACTGTAACTATTTTAAAACTGTAACTGCTTAGTTGATTTTCAAAATTGTTTAAAAGTGCATGATTCTATTATTATTTTAATTGTTAAATTAGCATGAATTGTACTTTGCTTCCTCCTGACTGGAGACCCAACATTTTTAGGTATCACTGATGAGACTTTGTTCCGTGATATTTCTCGAGATCCCAACTAGAAGACGAGGATTTTGAGACTGATGAGCTGATTGCCTAGAGTTTTCTTTTCTTCTTGATGTATGTAGTAAATGGTATAAGTTGTATCTTTCATTTCATTGTAAAAGTTTAATAAAGTTTTATTTTCCCGATGTTGAGTTGTGACAAATATAGTATTGTTGTATGGTTACCTGCTACTGAACAGCTTACTGCCATCGTCTCAACAACGGTGCAGGCTGGACATGATCCGGTTCGACCCAATTATTTGGGATCGGGTCGTGACATGTTTTTAATGGTGGCCCATGCAGGTTTGAACAACAACTTAGGAAAACATATTTAGAAACAATTAGAACACTAGAACATCAATTTGTCACAGCATAGGACCGAAATATATTATAAATAAATATTTTTGTTTGATTATAGACTGGTAGTCTACCTTGCTTATGTGTGCATCCTAAACCTTCCAGAGAATGACCATTGACAAGACCAATCCTGCTGGCGATAAGGTGTCATCTCCGGATCATACCCTATCTCCTCAACCAAGTCCAGGGTTTATTCCCTAGCAGCTGATTGACCGTCCCCATAATGCATCCAGTGAAGTTTTCACTACACTGGCGATTCCTACCTCTTCTCAAATTGAGTTGCATTTCCTTGGGGAAGTACCCATTCCTGATGCTCCACCAGTACCAGCGAACACCTCCCAAATAGTTGCCCTATTTCAAGAAATCATGGAGTCCCAGAAGGCTCAAGCTGAAGCCCAGCAGGAACAGATGGATATCACGATAGAAGTCATGAAGAACGTCAATGATGTAGCCTTAGCAATCTTAAACCGAGTTGGAGCGGAACCTCATCCTAGGAGGGACGCCCCTGAATATAGAAGATGTTGGAGCCCTACTATTCGGCAGTCATATTATAAGAAGCTATTGGTTTGTGACTACTGAAAAAGGCCTGGTCACCAAGCTAATATTTGTCGCAAGAGATTGGGGAAATGTTTGGCATGTGGATCTGCTGAACATCAGGTAAAGGATTGCCCCTTATCTTTCCATCATACCAGAGTATCTATCCCAGTTACACCTGTTATGCCATAACCTAGGGACTCTCTTCCCATCCAGCAGACCTTACCTTCTACACCCACTGCAGGAAGGCATGATGCAGACTCGAGGATTATAGAAGAAGATGAAGCAGTTGGAGACTGCTCATGTAAGAGCCAGAACCATGAAGAATAGTACCTAGGACTGCTGAATAGCATTATCTATTTTTTTGGAAGTTGTAACAGGATGCCCTTAGATCAATCATGAGAGTTTTTGTTTCTTAGTTACACCTTTATGGCAGATGTTTTTTTCCTGATAGTCTTCCCGGATTATCCCAGATCTAGACATAGGATTCACCATTGACCTAGTCCCCGGCTCTTTTCCTATTTCTAAAGGATGTTACAGAGTCAACCCGAAGGAGGCCAAAAAGATGAAGGACCAGATCAATGAAGGCTCTAGGATTTATTCAGGGTGGAACTTCACCTTAGGGAACACCTATCTTGTTTGTGCCCAAGAAGGATGGAACAACGGATGTGCATCGATTACCAGACACTAAAGAACAAGTACCCTCTGCCCGGATCGAGGATCTGTTTGATCTGTTTTGTGTGGAGTTAGGGTGTTTCAAAGTTTGACTTAAGATTTGACTACCATCAAATCAAAGTCAGGAAGGAGGACATTTCCAAGACGGCGTTCAAACACCAAGTATGGGTAGTTTTCTTTGGTCATGACGTTGGACTGACAAATGCTCCTGCTGTATTCATGAATCTCATGAACAGAGTTTTTCATGAGTATTTGAATCAGTTTATCTTCTCCATAGATAACATTCTGATATATTCGAAGACTGAAGAAGAGTATGAAGAACATCTGAGGAAAGTTCTGGAAACTTTGAAGAAAAAGAAATTTTATGGTAAGCTATCTGAACGTGGATTTTCTTTGACAAGGTGAATTTCTGGCCATATTGTCAAGAGAATAAATTTCGATGGAAGATAGCTGCTGTTGAAAAGTGGTATACTCCAAGTTCAATTCGGAAGTTTCTTGAACTACTATCAGAAGTTCGTGAAGGATTTTGCCAAGATTGCTGAGCCGATGATGAAGCTCACTTGGAAGAATGAAGAGTTCATCTGGATGAAAGATTGCCAGGCGGCATTAAGGAGCTGAAGAAGAGACTTACCACTACACCAATCATTGTGCTACCCGCAGGAACCGGTGGTTTCTCAATTTACAGTAATGCCTCTAGAAAAGGACTGGGTTGCGTTCTTCAAACAACAGGGGAAAGTAATTGCTTACACATCAAGGCAACTACAGACTCATGAGAAGAATTATTCCACACCTAATTTGAATTTGCTGCAATTATCTTTACTTTGAAGCTATTGAAGCATGATTTTTATGGAAAGGGAGTGAAAATATATACGGACTACAAAAGTCTGAAATATGTCTTCACTCAGAAAGAGCTGAATGTTAGACAAAGAAGATGGCTGAAACTGATGAAGGATTTCAACATCGACCCGCTATACCACCCGGGTAGGGCTAATGTGATCGCTGATACACTTAGTCGATACCCAGTGGCGATGTTCTTAACCAAGGAGTGGCACCTACTAGAAGACGTCGAGAAGCTTGGACTGGAGGTTATACTACCTGGAGATAGAAGGACGGAGTTGGATGCTGATTCAGTGTTGATGAAGTTCGAGGCTGATGGACAAAATCAAGAGGACGTAGTTTCAAAACGAGGCACTTTGCAGGCTTAGAGATCAAATGTTGGCAGGAACACTTGAGGGTTTCTAAATTGATCAGCAGTGGAACTCTGAAGAATGGTACGAGGCTTTGCGTATCGGTTGACAAACGAAGGAACGAGTTGATGAAAGAAATGCACCAGTCGCAGTATTCCATATATTCAGGAGCTAATAAGATGTATCGGAATATGCCTCTATTGATTGGTGCTATAGAATGAAGAAGGACAATTCCAGGTATGGAATTAGATGTGAATTTGTCAACATGAGGAATTTAGCAAGAGAACAACAAGTTTGTTTCAGCCGCTGGACAATTCGGAGTGGAAGTAGAAGCATATAACAATGAATTTTGAGTAAGGATTGCCTTGTTCCCAAGGAGGGAAGGGCACCAATTGGATTATAGTGGACCGACTGACTAAGTCAGCACACTTTATTCCCTTCAAAGTTAGTTTATTCACCGAGAAGTTGGCAGCATTGTACGAGAGGCACCCCTACCGGATTTATGGAGTACAAACCGACGGACAATCAAAGAAGATAATCCAGACGCTTGAAGATATGTTAGATCTTGTGTTTTAGAAATTGGAGGGTCTTGGAGAAGATCATTTAAAATTGGTAGACTTACAACAACTACCAAGTTAGCATCGACAATCAGTGGAGTTTGAAGAAGGAGATAGCGTCTTTTGTGAAGATTTTCTCCTACCAGAGGAACGATCAGTGTTAGCAGAGCAGGAAAGTTGAGCCAGCTCAGACGCTATTTTCCGAATCCGAGTCCTATATTGGATAATTCAGAGCTGAAGATTGGACTCAACCTTTCAGTGCCAGAGAAACCAGTTGCAAGCATAGTCAGAGGTGAGAAGAAGATCAGATTTTGAGCCATCATTTAAACTCTTAGTTCTTATCTTTTCGTTCTAAACTTGACTGATGCTGCTAAATTAGCCTAGTTTTGCAAGCTATCTTTTTGTCAAGCTTGATCATGACGGTATTTTATTGGGTGCACCCACTAAAATATTGTCTAATCAGGACCGGTGTATGATGGTCTGATCAACCTCGTGTACTTTGGTTCGCTTTTGTATTTTTTTACATGGATGATATCATAAATGAAACTTGCCCCTAAACCGTCTCATCCACGACTGCCTTGAAAATTCTTATTGTTGGACCTGAGTTATGGGCGTAGTACCCGTACCTGTTTGAATCTCCAACCCTGCCTTTAATTTCGAGGACGAAATTTTCTAAGAAGGGAAGGTTGTAAAATCCGTAATTTTTTCAATTAATTAATTAAATATTTAGTTAGCTAATTATCAATATAAATCATCTATTTAAAAAATAGTATATTTAGAAAATTATTAATTACATGCCAAATTATTATTATTATTTTTCAAAATATAAACTTCTGGACTTTTGACTGTCTGACCAGACCCGAACCCGTTTTCGAGTCCGAACCTAATTTTGGATCTTTTCTATTAAATATGAATTTTATACTATGTTTTTTTAAGAAGAAAGAAAGGATATTATTAAAGAAAAACTTTAACTTTATTAAAACGTTTTGTTATAACTCTGGCCAACTCATTCCATTTTCTTCTGTATGTTGATGGCTGAGTCCCCTCCGTTCCCGAACGGCCAAGCCGTCGACCCATCGGCTCCCCGTAACTCCGACGAACCCTTCCCCTTCCGAAACCCCAAGTCTCTTCCTATTTAAACCCTTCTATCCATCCCTCACCCTCACAAAATTTCTTTCCTCTTCCTCAAAACCCCCCTCCAGAGCAAACCCGCGCCCACTTCGGAGGTTTTCGGCCGACCATCCTCCGGCCGACCGCGTCCCTGCCGCTGTCCCGCGCACGAGCCCCCGCGCCAGCCCCTCTTCGCCGGCTCCTCCCGACCGACAGCGCCGCTCCGTCGGCTCTCCGCCGACCGCCCTAACCGCCGGCCCCTTGTGCGGTCGCCCCCTGGCCGCTGTCTCGCCGGCGCTCCCCGCCGTCCAGCGCCTCCCCGCGGCTGTCCTCCGGCGACCCGTCGGCGCCCTCTTGGCCGCCCCTTGCGTGGCCGAGCTCTCTGGACCGCGCCCCTTCGGGTTCTCTGCCAATCCGGGTCAGAACCCTTCGAGCTTTTCTTTGGCCGATCTCTCTTTGGCCAGCGTCCGCTGCCCTTCGTCGCAGCGCCCTGGTCAGTTCCCTTTGGCGAGGTTTTCGGGAATACGTTGCTGTGCTAGATCTCATTTCTTTCTTTATTATTCATCTGAGAGCTCTAGCCGAGCAATCCGAGGTATAACCCCCTGTCCCGCTCATTTTATTATTATTGTCGATGATGAAATGGTCCCCGATTCCTTTTGGGAATTCGATTTTTAGCGACGTCGTAATTTTTCGGGACTTTCGGAAAGGTCCTGTGAATTGTTTTGAATTCCCGGAATATTTTGGGAATTGATTCTTGGTTTGTTTTAGCTTTCCGGACTTTTCCGGGAACGTTCTGTGATTTGTGGAATTGGAATTGGACTTCCAAAATTATTTCGGGTCGTCCGATTATTCTGTGGATTGGTTGTGGATTTTCATATATATAAAAATTCGGGTTTTCCCTGGTTTGGGATTTGCAGGAAATTATCGGCGCCAATTCCCAGTTTTTGGGTTGACCAAAAACAGAGGAGATGCTGTCCGATTTTTCCGTTAAATCCTGAATTATTTTTAAAATAATTTCGGAGTTTTATTTGATATTTGATTTTGGGAGACGACCGTATCGGTCAATGGACCCGGCTAAGTGCAAACGAAATCGGCCCCGCCCGGACGTTGAGGCAATTAGCCAAAATAAGGATCAGAGCATATCTGAGACTTATGACTTATCATTATTTTATTATTTATTTATGTTTACATTTATTTAATATTTTCAGTTTAGGACTAACGTCAGTCTTATCTTATTTCAATTTATGTAAATAAATTATAATGGGCATAATCCCAGCTGGCTGGTCTGTAACTGTAATAGCTTAGATTCCTGTCATTTTCTGGTTTTTTGAGTTTTTTATATTTAACGATTAAAATGATTAAATATCTTCGTATAAAAAAATTAATTAATATTTCTCACCTAAAATTGACAAGTTTATTAATAATTAAAAATCACGAGTTTTCTCACTAAAATAAGAAAATTAGTTTTATATTTATATTTATAGAAAATTCCGAGTTTTTCTAAAATAATCTGGCATCGACGAGTTTTCCGAATTCAAAAATATAAAAAACAATTTTTTCCCTCGTATTAAATCAACGCACAAATAAATCGTGTTTTCGTGTCTGTTAATTAAAAGAAATAAAAATTGGATTAGGACACAAATAGAGATTTCAACTAGCGTAGCTAGATTAGTAAACCTTGAATCTGAGTCAAATTCTCAATTGTAGGGTTTCGAGGACTGTACTAGCATCAACCCGGAATCAACAAACGAATCCAGTCAATAAAACAAAGGCAAGTACATTTTGTGTTAGTTTACAATTATTTAGTAATCGTTTTAATGCAAGTTTAAACCACGATGCAACACGGAACTCTCTCTGAGAGCACTAACTGTAACTACTGTAACTATTGGGGACTGGGGGAGTAGTGTAATGAGTATGACCACATCCAAAGTAGTATACTGACTGTGTTAGCTTACCCCTCATACACACGGGGATAAGCCATATCGTATCAATAGGATACAACTGTACAACCCAAGCCGGTCATATTCATTGCCTATTCACATCACAGAACTGTAACTGTTTTAAAACTGTAACTGCTAGTTGATTTTCAAAATTGTTTAAAAGTGCATGATTCTATTATTATTTCAATTGTTAAATTAGCATAAATTGTACTTTGCTCCCTCCTGACTGGAGACCCAACATTTTTAGGTATCACTGATGAGACTTTGTTCCGCGATATTTCCCGAGGTCCCAACTAGAAGACGGAGATTTCGAGACTGATGAGCTGATTGCCTAGAGTTTTCTTTTCTTCTTGATGTATGTAGTAAATGGTTTAAGTTGTATCTTTCATTTTATTGTAAAAGTTTAATAAAGTTTTATTTTCCCGATGTTGAGTTGTGACAAATATAGTGTTGTTGTATGGTTACCTGCTACTGAACAGCTTACTGCCGCCGTCTCAACAACGGTGCAGGCTGGGCATGATCCGGTTCGACCCAATTATTTGGGATCGGGTCGTGACTGTAATATTGTGGGCCATGGCTAGCTAGTGTGTGGGCCCGCTAAAGTCAAAACTACCCCGGGTCCCCGAAATAAGTCAAAACAAGTCGGAATGAGTTGAAATTCGAACCCGATTCAAATAACTCCAAAATAATACAAATAAAAAATAAAAAATTCCAAAATAATTTTTAAAGTGGAAAATTACCAAAATACTCCTGTTCATGAAAACTGGGGGTGACACATGGGACCATTTTTGGCCTAGGAGAAAACAGAGGTAGCTAAGCCGCTGGCAACAAAAAATTCGGTGGACGGTCATTGGGGCTAGCTACTTGCTTTGACCGGGCCATCCTATTCCTAGCTAAGTCCGGGATAGCTTAGGGTGTGAGTGACTAAGTTGATATAGATGTCGGCAAAATAGCGGCGTTCCGCATGTATACCTTTGTAATGTGTCGAGTTGAATGTGTGAACATTTTGAAAGATAATGTTTGGGCCTAAGATTTGGCTGCAACATAGACACCGTGCTTCAGCACGAGATGTGGCATCGAGTCTTAAGTTGTTGGCATAGAGTTGCATAAGTTGAATTTGAGTCGTTGCGAGTTTAAGTCAGAAAATATCGCAAGGCAAAGTTGATTAGGTGACACTAAGTTCACAAGTCTTGATTTGGTCAGTTGGTGATTAAAGTGACGAGGGCCGCGAGGGGCAATGGATTGGTATTACGATCATATGGAAATTTGGGTACTATCGTGTAGTTACGTCTCTGAGTATGGGTCGAAAGACAAGCACGACTTAATAAAGTTGACGTCGTTGACACGAGAAGGGTCTAGAGGCAAAGTATCGGTAAGTTGTTAGTTGCAAGGCACGGGATGGTCTAGAGACACAAAATAGGCCGAGCGTCTATGTCATAAAACTGATCCTGAGGCAAGAGTAGAAAGACAAGCATAAAGGAATTATGTTGTTGTAATGCCTATTGTTCGTTGCGTATCTAGGTATACCTGTACGTATTTTAACTCGTATGGCATGTCTTC
The DNA here is from genome assembly GCA_029216955.1 of Iris pallida. Lineage (NCBI taxonomy): Eukaryota > Viridiplantae > Streptophyta > Magnoliopsida > Asparagales > Iridaceae > Iris > Iris pallida. The sequence continues at coordinate 44,647 of JANAVB010014418.1, forward strand.
TTGCTTGGTTTATTGGGTATTTTCATTTCATCATGGTTCGGTGTGGCTTGTATTGGTTCGGCTTGGTTCGATTGTGAACCAACCCACCTACCTACCACCACCACTACCATTTATTAACCCATTCTCCTTTCTCTCTCCTCATTTACTTTCCTTCTTCCCCACCATTAACTCCACACCTACCTGAGAGAGAGGGAGAGCTTAGGCAAGTGTATCTTGCTTCATGGATGAATCCTATTTTTTGTTGTTTTATTCTCTTCTTCACAGCATTCTAACCCACTTTAGTACTTAGTATTTTTAATTTCCATGGTTAAATTCATGTAGATCTAAGTTTTTTGTGTTTTCGGATTTTTTTGGATTTTGATCTATTAACATTGTTATTTTTAAGTTTTGACGATTCCATGTTGTAGGGAATTTCATTCTGCCCCATTTTGACCTATGAAAGTTTGGATTTGGATTCTGGATAAAGGAATTATGGAGCTTGAAAGTATGGCCTTCATGGTTCTTCTTCTCGAAAAAATTGGAGAAGAAGAACAGTACATGACTTGGCCGCATGACTATTTCATGCAGCTAGAGTTCTTCCGAGCCGTATAGATAATCCCAGCCGCATGAGACCCTGAACCCTTGATCCGCATGAACTTAGCCGTATGCCTTCTCATGCGGCAAGTTCCTTCTTGGCCGATAAGTTATTGAACTTCGAGCCGCATAAGACTCCGTCCATTCCCAGCCGTATAAGACCCCCCTTCATCCCGAGCCGCATGTGATTTGTTCATTTCCAGCCGCATAAACTTTCTTGATCTGGCCGCATAAGTCTATCTCGGCCGCATGAGTTGAATCCCAGCCGCATGAAAACCCGCCCACTTCCAGCCGCATGGACGGAGCGCGTGCGCCCCGCTTTACCCAGCCGCATGAACTAGTCTCTATTCTATCGCATGAGGACCGAGTCATCCCTGGTCGCATAAGAGTTAACTTCTGAGCCGCATGAGACCCTGCCCTTCGAGCCGCATGCGCCCACCCCATTTCTGGCCGTATGAGTCCCATATGCTTCCTAGGCCGCATATACCCGTTCTTCCTGAGCCGCATGAATATTTTCATCCCGACCGCATGAGGATCCATTACCCCAGCCGCATGGCTCTCATAAGCTCCTTATTTCATGAGTTAACTATTATTATTAACTCAGGTCTTGTAACCCTCGGTATAACTTGGGTCTTGTAATAGAATGCTTGTACTATGTTATCCTACACTTGTAACCTGAACACGACAGTGACCCGTAGTGGTGCACTCTGAACAAGTAACATGACATGATAGTGGCCCGCCGCGACGCACTCCTGACAAGTAAACCTGACATGATATATCTTGATAAGCTGTTGCGACGGCTACTTGACATAACAAGTGAATAGCCTGGGCACTGTGGGCGATTGTGCTTGTACAAATGAACCAGTATTGTCTTGCATCATGTCTAGGACAGGGACTCCTGAGTACCACGGTCAGGGGTGCCTACCAAATTGACTAAGGCTAATAACTAAAAAATCCAGTAGTCATGAAGAGATTTCCTAGCTACAGGCGATTCCGTTACTTGGGTGCGCTTGGGATTGTAGCCTGTCGTCGAGTAGGGCACATTTCCAGTACACTGTCATGTGTTGCACCCTTCAAGCTACTTAAGGATACATGCGTTTCCTGGACGATGTACCCACCTGAATTCAACCCCTAATATTCGACCTGGGTAACCTGGATGGTCTGCAGGACTTGTGGCTGTGGAATAATCTCGCTGCATTGCTAGTAACCAGGCCTGTGATAACCCTATTTAGTTAAAGTATCAAGCCGTACTCATTGCTTGGCCATGATTGTTGGATGGGGCATAACCAGTCTAGTCTTGTCTTGATCCTATACAAGATTGTTACATGACCTGATTTCTTATATTATCTTGCCGATAAATGGTGGAAAACCAAGCTCCGTTCAGATGAAGGGTTACAACTCCGGTCCTTGTTTGGTTTACGGGTTGTAAACTGGTTATCTGAATAGTTCTATGGTTGTCTCGTCGTATATCATCATGATTTCTATATATTTCCAGTTCTTACTACTTATTTATATCTTATGCTAATTGGTTTTAGTTCCTAAGTGAAGCCTCCTTGTGGAACTTGCTCTTTCTGGGATCTGACCCAGTGGTTTTGTATGGCCTGATAACGGAGCAGCTCTCCAGAGGATCTACCAATTTTTCAGCCTGATGGTGACCACCAGGCGTAACCAGGGCAATGAGTGGGTATTTTTTACTCTTCACTTTATTGTAAAAATATTCTTTGGGCGTTTAGCCGACGAGCACTATTTAGCTCGATTGCACCTTTATTACTGTCTGCCTACGGGCTGTGTAACATGATTGACAGATCCTAGGGTTGATCATGTATGACTAAACTCTTGCTAGTCCTCACATTTTGTAATGACTAGCTTCTTGATCAGCTGATATAAAAATGTTTGGGACGCCTTACTATTGTATATTTGGTGATCTTAACTTGTAATATTCAATTACGTGCTTGTGATTGAGATACTAGGCTTGTTCATGACCCTAAAAGACTGTTGGCTTGTAGTTAAAAACCTCATGTATCTAGACAGCCGTGACCGTATAGCGAGGTAGGATGCACTTCAATATACGTAGCTGGCTATGTCTGCTTCCGTTCTCCAGTATTCTGGTTCTGGGGCGTGACATGGTTTAGTGGAGGCCATGCAGGTCTTGTGATTCAGAAATGTGAGGGTTTACCAAATAGATGTCTCAATCAGTACTCGCCATTGATCTCTGTTCGTATCCTCTGAATCCCTGAAATTCTGCCTGATCACATATTTTTATCGTTGATCTGACGTGGTCCTTCTTATTGTTCCTATGACGTTCTTCAGCGGAATAGTACCTGGCCCTGCCGATCAGCGAGGCAGAGCACCTCCCATGGACCAGCAGAAACTGGAGATCAAGCCAGCATTCCGGAGTAGCCTCCAGTTGTGCTACTGGAGGAGAGCCACCAGTCCAGCCAGTTCAGCCTGCAGAGCCTAATAGGCACTTTGGTGGGTCTCATTAGGACCTTGATAGATTCCCAAGATCGTAGAGGAGATGCCTTGCACCAGGCAGGAGTGACGGATGCTCTGACCATAGGAGGTCATCAGGATAACAGCGCGACTAACAGTCAAGTGCTTGAACCCTCCATTCTTCGATGGTAGCGAAGATGCTATCGCTGCTGATGCTTGGCTTTAGGACACAGAGGTGATTCTAGAAGCAGCCAGGACTCCAGAAGCCGAGAAGGTGGTCGTGGTGCACCTACAGTTATTGGATCTTGCCCGCAGGGTGGGCGGCGCAGGCCGTTGGATTAGTGGCACCCATCGCTTGGGCAATATTCATAGAGAGATTCCAGACCAAGTATTTTGATGCTGTAGCTCGGTACGATCTACAGACGAGGTTCCCAATCTGAAGAGATGGACAGAATGGTCGACGGATATGCGGCCGAGTTTTAAGATCAGTCGGTTGCTCCCACCTTGGGGCGATCGAGTTTGATAGAGCCCAGCGATTCCAGCAGGAGCTTCACCTAGAGATTTTATTGGCAGTCGAGCAGTTTAAGTATCAGACTTTTGATGCAGTCTTGAGAGCAGCTAGGAGGCATGAGTATACCTCCCAGAGGATGTGGATAGGGCCGAAGGTCGGAAGAGATCTCACGGCCAGATGAATCAGTCTTCAGTACCCGCCCGGCAGTTAGGGCTTTGACTATTGGAGCTCCGAGGCGGACGGTCTCAGTGATGTCGGTTAACATTCAGCCCCGACGTACCCTCAGCAGCAGAAACAGAAGCCCTCTTCGCGGTGGGATGTTCTTATTGCGGGAAGCCAGGACATGTGGTAGCAGAATATCGTAGGACGCAGGAATTGTGCCTGGCTTGTGGAGCAGCAGATCATAAGGTTGGATCCTGCCCGAATAGGGGTAGTTCCTCATCGTCCAACCTTTCTAGTCCTTCGGTGAGAGGACCAGCACCAGTCCAGCAGCAGCAGTATCAACCTCGGAGTTCCTTGTCGCCTCAGTCCCAGGCATTCCAGCTACAACACCCCAGCAGTATGCATAAGCCCAAGCCCTGAGTCAGAACAGGCAGCGAGGATTTCAGTAGAAGGGACCAGCATCCCGAGGGCATGTCAGGCTATGGTGATGACCGTAGAGGAAGGATTGGCCAAGGACAGGTAGTGGCAGGTACTATTCTCGTCAACTCCTTTCCAGCTTCAGCGTTATTTGATTTGGTGCATGTATTCATTTATGTCTACAAGATTCGTGACACGGATAGGACTGGAGCCGAGTCGTTACGGTAAGGCTCAATATACTTACTGGTAACGGACTTGTGGGAGTAGATAGAGTGTTTTTCTCGTGTCGGATCGTAGTTAGCAGTAGAGAATTTTTCGCTAGATTGATAGAGTTTTCGATGGCCGATTATGATGTGGTCTTAGGGATGGATTGGTTGAGAAACCAGTATGCTAGAATAGACTGCCACATCGGTAGGGTTATTTTTACATTCCAGGCGAGCCAGAGTTTTTCTTCTCCTGAGGCGAAGTTGAACCTTCTCCCTCCAATATTGCGGATGGCAGCAGTAGCAGCGGTGCAGTACCTCGGATAGTTGAAGAGTTTCTAGATATTTCTAGAAGAGCTTCCAGGGATGCCGCCAGAGCGGGAGATCGAGTTCACATGACTTGATCCCGGGACAGCCCCAGTATCAGAGAGAGTCTACAGGATGGGGCCGTCAGAGTTAGAGATATTGTACAAGATTATTGAAGAACTCAGAAAAAAGGATCATTCGTGCTAGTGGATCACCTTGGGGAGCTCCGATGCTTGGTGAAAAAGAAGGATTACGTAGGTTATATGTAGATTATCGTACCCTGAACTCAGTGACAATCAAGAACAGATACCCTCTTCCGAGGATAGATGATTGTTTGATCAACTCAAGGGGGGGGGGGCAGCAGTATCTCGAAGATTGACTTGCGCTCAGGATACCATCATATCAGAGTCAGAGAGTAGGACATCCAGAAGACCGCTTTCAGATCCCGGTATCGGTATTGGGAGTCCTTGTTATGCCATTTGGCGCAAACCAATGCGCCGGCAGTATTCATGGACCTCATGAATCGATCTTATGCCCTACTTGGATCAGTTTGTGATCGTGTTCCTAGACGACATCCTGGTCTACAGTAAGAGTTTAGCGGAGCATGAATAGCATCTCTGTGTTGTCTCCAGATTCTCAGGGAGCTTTAGTTATATGCTAAGTTCAGTAAATACGAGTTCTGGCTCGATCGCATTTCGTACTTGGGTCGTATCATCACAAGAGGAGGAGTGGAAGTGGACCCTAGAAGATTGTGGCCATTGAGACATGGCCGGTACCCAGCACAGTTGCAGCAGTTCGCAGTTTTCTTGGTTTGGCCGGCTACTACCGGCAATTTGTTTCAGACTTTGCTCGGATCTCAGCACCATTAACCCAGTTGACCCGTAAGGATGTGTCGTTTGCTTGGACAGCAGACTGTCAGGATTCTTTTTAGAAGTTGAAGCGAGGCTTGATGACGGCTCCCATTCTTACGCTTCCCGATGGGACCGAAGGATTCTCGTATATTGTAATGCTTCAGGCAGAGGCTAGGATGCGTTCTGATGCAGCGTGGGAAGGTAATATTTTATGTGTCATGACAACTTCGTGATCATGAGAGGAATTATCCAACCCATGACTTGGAGCTGGCCGCAGTAGTATTTGCACTTAAGTTGTGGAGACACTACTTGTACGGAGGTAGGGTAGGATTTTCACCAACCACAAGAGCTGACTGAAGTATGTTTCATCCGAAGGATCTTAACATGCGTCAGGGAGATGGCCAGAGCTATTGTAGATTATGATGTCAACCTGCAGTATCATCCTGGAAAGGCCAACGTCGTAGCAAATGTATTGAGTAGAAGAGCCGGAGTTTATTTCCTAACAGCGCAACCAGAGCTGTTAGCAAACCTTCAGAAGATGGGATCGAAGTTGTCTCCCTTCCAGTGTGGCATTGATGGCAAGCATGCAGGTTCAGTCCACTATAGTCGAGAGGGTCCGGATGGCGCAGTCAGCAGAGTCCAAGCTTCAGCGACTCAGCAGAGTGTGAGGCAGGACGAAGACCAGAGTATATATTCATGAAGATGGTACACTTCGACATAGTAATCGTCTTTGTGACCCATTGGAGATATCAGACAGAAGAACATGGCAGAGGCCTACAGTTCTCAGTATTCCATTCATCCTAGTGGTACGAAGATGCACCGGATATCCATCAGCATTTTGGTGGAATGGCATGAAGAGGGGATAGCCCAATTTATATCTCGGTGTTTGGTTTGCCAACAAGTTAAAGCTGAACATCAAAGGCCAGCTGAACTTCTTCAGCCCTTGCCGATTCCAGAATGGAAGTGGGAGCATGTAACCATGGATTTCGTGACTGGATTACTAGATCTCCAGCTGGTCGAGATGCTATTTGGGTAAGTTGACGGCTCACGAAGGTGGCTCACTTCCTTCCGTTCAGAGTTGATCAGTCGACGGCTCAGCTAGCAGAAATGTATCTCAGGCAGATCGTCAGGCTTCACGGTGTACAGTCAGTATCACCTTGGACCGAGATTCAAGATTTACGTCGTACTTTTGGCGTAGCCTGCAAGAGAGTTTGGGAACTCATCTCCAGTTCAGCTCAGCATATCATCCGCAGACAGATGGTCAGTCGGAGCACACAATCCAGATCTGAAGATATATTGCAGTCCTGTATACTTGACTTCGGTGGTCGTAGAAAGATTACTCCACCTGGTGGAGTTCTCATACAACAACAGTTTCCAGGCCAGTATCCAGATGGCCGTTCGAGGCACTGTATGGTAGAAAGTACAGATCCCCGCTAGCCTGGGATGATGTTGGAGAGAGACAGATGTCCTGTCCAGAAATGATTGCCAGCAGTTAAGTGGTCAGAGAGTCAGGGATCATCTCGAGTTGCCCAAGATTGCCAGCATCATTGGGCCGATTCTCATCGGCGTCCTCTTGAGTTCTCTGTCGGCGACCATGTATTTCTAAAGATTTTGCCCTAACCGTGGCGTCATTCGTTTTGGCGTATGGAGAAAGCTTAGTCCTAGGTATATAGGACCGTTCGACATCCTGGCGCGAGTAGGTGATGTATCCTATCGTCTCGCTCTTTCGTAGTCGCTACATGAGGTGTATGACGTGTTCCATGTATCCCAATTGAGACGGTATATCCCGGACCGAGCCATATCTGGATCATTCAGAATTGGTTGTTGTACCAACCTTCGTATGAGGAGTAGCCCGTGTCTATATTGGTCGGAGAGAGAGAAGATGCTCAAGAACAAGACTATCAAGTTAGTCCGAGTTGCTTGGGGTCATTATTTTGGGTGAGTCAACGTGGGGCGTGAGGATGATATCCGATCGTAATCCCGACCTGTTGACTCATAAGGTATAATCCCTTCTTATGCCTTATGATCTAAGTTCCTTGCTTGAAGAATGATTGATTGCCAAGTTATAGCTTGCTTTGATTAGTATAGCTTATTCTTGCCCCTCTAGCCTCTTAATTAAATTTCGAAGACGAAATTCTTTAAGATGGGTAGAGTTGTAATGTCTATGTTGTATTACGTATCTAGGTATACGTATACATATTTTGACTGTATGGCATGTCCTTGCTTGGTTTATTGGGATTTATTTCATCTTGGTTCGGTTGGCTTGATTGGTTCAGCTTGGTTCGGTGTGAACCAACACCAACCCCCCACTACCACCACCACTACCATTTTTTAACCCATTCTCCTTTCTCTGTCCTCATTTACTTTCCTTCTTCCCACCATTAACTCCTCCCACCTGAGAGAGAGGGAGAGCGTAGGCAAGTGCATCTTGCTTCATGGAGGAACCCCATATTTTATTGTTCCATTCTCTTCTTCACAGCATTCTAACCCACTTAGTATTAGTATTTTTAATTTCCGTGGTTAAATTCATATAGATCTAAGTTTATTGTATTTTGGATTTTTTTGGGTTTTGATCTATTTAACATTGTTATTTCTAAGTTTTGACGGTTCCATGTTGTAGGAATTTCATTCTGTCCTATTTTGACCTATGGAAGTTTGGATTTGACTCTGGAGAAGGAATTATGGAACTTGGAAGCATGGCCTTCATGGTTCTTCTCGAAAATTTGGAGAAGAAAAACAAATACTTGACTTGGCGCATGACTATTTCATGCAGCTAGAGTTCTCCCGAGCCGCATGGAAATCCCAGTCGCATGAGACCCTGAACCCTTGAGCCGCTGAATTAGCCACAGAACTGCCGCATGCCTTCTTATGCGGCAAGTTTCCTTCTTGGCCGCATAAGTTATTGAACTTCGAGCCCCATAAGACTCCGCCCATTCCCAGCGCATAAGACCCCCCTTCATCCTGAGCCGCATGTGACCTATCATTTCAGCCGCATGAACTTTCTGGATCTGGCCGCATAAGTCCATCTCGCCGCATGAGTTGAATCCAAGCCGCATGAAAATCCGCCCACTTCCAGCCGCATGGACTGAGCCGCGTGCGCCCGCTTTACCCAGCCGCATGAACTAGTTTTATTCTGTCGCATGAGGACCCGAGTCATCCTGGCCGCATAAGAGTTAACTTGAGCCATGAGACCCTGCCTTTGAGCGCATGCGCCTCCCCATTTCTGGCCGCATGAGTCCCATATGCTTCTGAGCCGCATATACCCGTTCTTCCTGAGCCACATGAA
>JANAVB010014419.1:0-43794 GCA_029216955.1 Iris pallida
AGTACCCACCTTGAATGGCAAGAAGTAGGCCGATTTGGTCAACCTGTCAACGATGACCCAAATCGCGTCTTTCCCTCCTGGTATACGCGGCAGCCCCGATACAAAATCCATGGTAATATGTTCCCACTTCCACTCTGGAATGGGCAACGGCTGCAATAAACCTCCGGGCCTCTGCCTCTCTGTCTTGACCTGCTGACAGACCAAGCATCTAGCTACGAAGTGGGACACCTCCAGCTTCATCCTGTACCACCAGACATGCTCTCGCATGTCCCTGTACATCTTGTTGGCACCCGGATGTATAGAGTACTGCGATCTGTGAGCCTCCTGCATAATCTGCTCTCTGAGCTCCCTGCTGGACACAAATAACCGGGAACCGTGCCTCAGGGCACCATCCTCTGCAAGTGAAAACTCACTATCCTCCAATCCTGCACTGATCTGCTCTCGAATACACCGCAGAGCCACATCCTCGAACTGTGTCACCTTGATCCTGTCCATCAAGTTCGACTGTATCTGAAGGCCCCATAACTGCATCTGCACTCCCGGCACAATCACCTCAATCCCAAGACTCTCCAAGTCTGCAAGCTAGTGCCGATCCATAGTCAAACACATGGCTGTCGGATACCTACTCAAGGCATCGACAACCACGTTGGCCTTCCCCGGGTGATACTGAAGTGAGATGTCAAAATCCTTCATCAACTCTAGCCATCTGCGCTGCCTCATATTGAGCTCCTTCTGTGTAAACACATACTTCAAGATCTTGTGATCTGTGAAAATCTCCACCCTCTCGCCATACAGATAGTACTTCCACAACTTCAAAGCAAAAATCACCGCTGCCAGCTCCAGGTCATGGGTAGGGTAGTTCTTCTCATGGGGACATAATTGTCTGGAAGCATAGGCAATCACCTTCCTATGCTGCTGCAAGATGCAACCCAGCCCCTTCCCTGAAGCATCACTATAAATAGTGAATCCACCCGATCCTGAAGGCAATGTCAGAATCGGAGCTGTCGTAAGCCACTTTTCAACTCATCAAAATCTGCCTGACACTCCTCTGACCAAACAAACTCAGTATCCTTCCGGGTCAACCGTGTCAACGGCTCTGTAACCCGGGAGAAATCCTGCACAAATCTCCTATAATATCCTGCCAGCCCCACGAAACTCCTGATCTCTGCCATTGAAGTCGGCGCTGTCCAAGCCTCAACTGCTACAATCTTCTTGGGGTCAACTGAGATACCATCTCCAGTCACCACATGCCCCAAGAAGTCCACCCGGTCCAAGAAAAACTCACACTTGGAGAGTTTTCCATAAAGCTGCTCCCTCCTGAGAGTCTCTAGCACTATCCGCCGATGCTCCTCGTGCCGCTCCTCTGTCTTGGAATATACCAAGATATCATCAACGAACACCACCACGAACTTGTCTAAGTACTGGTGGAACATCTTGTTCATTAGATTCATAAACACTGCTGGTGCATTGGTTAGCGCAAACGGCATAACCAAAAACTTAAACTGCCCGTATCGCAACCTGAAAGCGGTCTTGGGAATATCCTCCCTCTTTACCATCACCTGGTGATAACCTGACCTCAAATCAATCTTGTAGAACACCCGAGCTTCGCTCAACTGATCAAACAGATCATCGATCTGCGACAGTGGGTATCTGTTCTTGATCGTCAGGTTGTTAAGTGCCCTGTAGTCGATACACATCCGTACCGACCCATCCTTCTTGGATACAAAAAGTACCGGTGTACCCCAAGGTGAAGAACTCGAACGGATGAAGCCCTTGTCCTGCAGCTCATCCACCTGCTTCTTCAGCTCCACCAACTCGCTGTTGTTCACTCGATAGACATGCTGGGAGATCGGTCCCGCGCCGGGAACCAAGTCTATCGAGAACTCTACATCTCCGTCCGGTGGAAGCCCTGGCAACTCCTCTGGGAATACGTCCAAAAACTCTGCGATCAAGGGATGCGGAGCCACCTGCTCCTCGACTGATGCTCCACAGAAAACTCTACCGTCCTGCTCTGCCTGCCGCCAGGTGTACTCAAACTCTGGCTCTCCTGGCACCCCGAACAAAACTCTACCCCCACCTGCGCCCCGAACATCACTCACGAGGATGACCCCACCCCCGGTCGTGATCTTGCAGGTCCTAGGCAAGGGTTCAGAAACCAAACTGTGTCTAATAGCATACAATACTGACACAAAGCTGTGGGAAGCCCCGGAATCAAAGAGTACAGATGCTGAAAGGGAATCTAGGAGAACCGAACCTGCTATCAGCTCTCCGATGGCCTCAACATCCTCAGCTGCCATGGCGAAAGCTCGCCCCTGCTGTCCACCTCGTGCCTGCTGCTGGTGCTGCTGGAACCTCTACTGCTGGGTCTGCAGGGCTGGTCCCCTCTACTGGCCTACTGGAGCCTTGGTTCCACCTCCCTGCTGTCCTCGCCCAAAAGCCCCAGGGCAATCCCTCAACTGGTGATCTCCCGCACCACAAAGTAGGCACTTGCCTAGCTTCTTCCTGCACTCATGGATCATATGCCCCGACTTCTTACAAAAGGCACAAACTACTACCTGCTGCTGACGGGGTGCCTGCTGCTGGTGCCTCTGCTGCTGCTGCACCTGCTAAAAAGGTGCACGACCCTGCTGCTGAAACTGCTGAGCTGGCCTCTGCTGCTGGAAGTGCTGCTGGAAGTGAGGCCTCTTGGCCTGTCCCTGACTGCTGCTGCCTTCCTGGAAGTCATGACCCCTCTTCTGCTTCAGCCCTAGGTCGTCTTCCGCCGCCATAGCCCCAGAAAATATCTCAGCATAAGTAGCATTCCGGTCGCTCTTAGTCAGCGACCGAACCTCTCTAATCAAGCCTCGGCGAAACTTCCTCGCCTTCGTCTTCTCAGACAAGTCATCAATGAACCGGGCCAATCTGCAGAATTCCCCGACATACTCAGCTACCGTCTGGTTCCCCTGAACCAGAGCCTCGAACTGTGCCTCGATACCTCCCAAGACAACATCAGGAAGAACTGCTCCTTAAATAGCTCCTTGAACTGGGCCCAAGTCTGGCCCTCAACTCCCACCCTGGGATCTGTCTGATACCACGCACGGGCTAAGTCCTGCATCTGACTGCCCACCGCCTCGATCTGGAGTCGATCTGGTATCTCCGCCAGTCGGAAGATCTCCTCGATATGCTCTATCCAGTCGTCTGTAACATGGATGCCCTCTGTGCCGAAGAACTCCCGAGGGTCCATCTTCTGGAAGTCCTGAATGTCCTTCTCCTTCCGACGGGGCTGCAGCTGGGTCCCCTGAGCTGTGATCATCTCGACTGTAGTGCGAACCAGCTGGTGTGCCTCATCGATCCCCTGCCTAAAATCTACTGTCTGTCTCATCTGCTGATGCTGGTGGGACTCAAGAATCCTCTCCACGAAGGAGAAGAGATGTGCAGCATCTACCATCCCCGCAGGCGGAGGCTGCTGCGGTGGAAGGATCTCAGGAATCGCAACTGGCCTCCTAACTGGTGGAGGTGCTCCTCCAAAAGTGGCAGAAACACCGACTCCTGAGGGCTGTACTGGCCCTGTGGTACTGGGAGCTGGCTGCTGGACACGAGAGGTGGCAGACCCCTCTCCAGCATCTCCCGTCATGGGGCGATACGATCGCGTCTCAACCATCCTGGAGACACAGATCAAACAAGAAACAATTACTGAGAATGAATCGAAATATCAAAGGAGGACAGTTTAAAATTTCTAAGGAAGACAATAAGCAGCAAAATAGATATACGGAATCTGATAAGGAGTTTTTTCTAGTGTGATTGAGTACCTTCAAAAATATACTAATTCCTACTGCAGGCTGCAGCGATATTCTAGTTCGAATACCACTACATTTCCAACCTAGACCTGCATGGGCCACCACTAAAACGTGTCACGACCCGCACCCTAGAGTAAGGGCACGTGACGTGGGTACGTCCAGCCTACGCCGCAGTGTCGACGGTAGAACGCTGTCCTAGGTCACAACATCTAACAGTTATACTCCCCGAATGGGGGTGACATAACAGAAATATAACTCAATCACAGCTAAGGTAGAACAGGAAAGATAGAATGATAATGAAAGATAATATATCCAGAACAGATGAACACAGAGATACAATCCAGAATTCTAACTGTCTAAAATAATACATATCTCAGAATATCTCAAAATCTAATATAGTGATCCAGAAAAGTAAGACAATCCTAAGCTAATGGAGTGTCGTCTACTGCTAATGGATCCTACTGCTGGTCCAAGTCTAGGCACTCATCTAGTGTGGCACCGTAGTAAGTAGGGCAGAACGCCTCAGCCTCGTCCTCTGTAATATTTTCAACAGGACTAGTCAGGACGGGAACGAGCACATATCTCTCAAACAGTTCATAGCAGGTTAGGAGTATAAATCATGCAATAGAGTAAAATACAGGAAGTGCTGAATGGAAGTACGAGTAAACAGAAGATATTTTGTAACTGAAAGTAAATACATGATAGTAGAGACTGTAAGTGGCTACGTGATTTAGAGCACAATATGGTTATGTAAACGGCTTAGGGGCACATGAATACAAATAAGGAGGCACATGAATACAGCTACTGGGGATAGTGTTCACATAACCAATTCTACTCACCCCGCCCCAATCAATACACAAGGATCCATTCAAGTTACGTTATAAGCACATGAATACAGCTAAGATACGTGAACTCATGTAATGAGTAGTACATGAGGCACATGATAAGCACATGAAAGCACATGAGAACATGTAAAAACATGAACTAGTACGAGTACAAGGAGTACCTGATGCACATGATAAAGTATATAAATATAAAATACCCGATGCACCCGTAGAGGAATAACATCTCAAGAAAGGATCCATATAGTACTAATCCGTGAAGATACGTGTCAGCATCATGTAGAGTAATCTAGAGCAAGAATATAGTCCAGACAGGTATGAAAAGATCAGAGAATGTACTCGCCTGCTAATTGAATGTCCGAGATAAAAGTACTATCCGAGGAGTGGTGTCTGGCTCCTATTTAGAACAGTACAAGTCATAACCAGTCCAGAATAGAAATGAATGCACTACAATGCGTTCTACATGAATCTAGGTCAATCTAGACCAAAGTCAACTCTTGGTCAACTCTGGTCAACCCTAGAAGTCAAACTAGGTCAACCAAGTCAAACCTAAGTCAAACTAGTCTAATCTAGGTCTAACAAGCCATTCTAGGTTCTAACAAGACTAATCTAGGTTTACTAGGCAATATCATGCCTAACTAACCTATAACATATATCCACACAAGATATTATCTATATCTAACAATACACATATAGACAAGGCTATAATGTAACTTAGAATACATAACCTATAGCCACTATACAATATCACCCATACCCTATATCATAATATATAATACATTATATCATATATATACACTAACACGTATTCATATATATAGCAACCTACATATATATATGTACCTTAATCATATATATATACATATGAAAAGAGTGAAGGGGGACACTTCAATCTTCAATGTGTGTGATAGAGAGGCATAGACATATGAGTGTATCTGTGTGTATAAAGTGAGTGAGGGTGTGAGAGATACTGTCAAGAGGACAGTGTGGTGTGTGACTTGTGTGCATGAGTGTATGTACACAGGAAATAGGAATAAGAGTGATACATGTGTGTGTCTATGGTAGGGAAAACAGTTCAGGTTCTAGATAGCCTACCAATCTCAGGAAAACATGACCTATTTCTAACAGTGAACCTCAGTTCAACAATGAACCTCAGTTCAACAATCCATTCTCAGGTTTTTAAGAAAACAAACCTTGCAATCAATGAAAAGGAAAATCAGTGAGGACAGTTCAAGGAAAGGACAGTAAATAAATTGTAGGTTTTGAAGAAAACAGCATTGCAATGAAATGAAAAGGTGAACTCAAGTTTACACATATTTGAAACCACACATTTATCAATCCCATTCTCAGGTTTTTGGAAGAAATGAACATTCAAATAACTCAGTTCACAGTTTTACGAAAATGGGAATTCAATTCATAAACTCAGGAAATGGGAATGCAACATATTAATCAACACAACCCCAATCTCAGGTTTATATAGCCAATTCGAAAAGGAAACCCAATGTCAAAACCTCAAAGGAATCAGTCCAGACTTATAAACTCAGGTTTATACATTAACAGTGAATCACATCAGTTAAAGGAAAAAACTGGGAATCAATTCTCAGTTCAAGAACCATTCTCAGGTTTTTAAGAGTTAACAATAGTTCATAAATAGGAAAACTAGAATCTCAGGTTCTGATAACTGGGAATGAAATCCCATATCATTCAGTTTAGCAATGAAATCTCAGGTTCACTTAACAGTTAAAAAAACAGTTTTGAAAAATAAACCAATACCAATATTCCATATCAATTTCCAAAGCCTATATTTGAATTTAATACTTCAATAATATGAACCAACAAATGTGTGAGAATCATCAAACAACATAACAACAATCTAACTTAGGTTAACACAGGAATTAACAGTTTAGGAAAATGGGAAAAATACTGTGTAACAGTCTACGTATCAGAAATATACAGTTCAAGCCTCATTCGAATCCAATTCTTAAACCTAATCTAACATGTAACCCTAGTCTAATCATAGATTATACATGATATATAGGATCTAGTTAACAAGTAAAAACATAATTTAAACTATTAAAAAATAAATTAACACAGATTCACAACATTGCACACTGAACCGCACATTGTACCACACGTGCAGGCACGAATCCGTGTCCGATACAACACGAGAGCTCATGAAACTAGAGGAGCCTCGTGTCAGTCATGGACATGACACGTGTGTCAAGTTTTGTGGGCTCAAATGCTGTCTGCACTGAGAAAATACACACGAGCAGCAGGGGAAAATCCTGCCAGCGTGCGCACGCGCGCGACCGCGTGTCCACGCGCCAGTGTCGACTCAACCCGACACGAAATCATGTTCAGAGCAACAGAAATGCATAAGCGAGGTGAATATCTATTTTCCTATTCAAACACAATCCACAAAATCAAACGAAATGCCCTTTGAGGCATTTCGTCGAACACGTTCCTATACACGTTGATACGTGTCCGATACGGACACGAAATAGGCTCAAAATCTAGGGTTAGCCTATCCTACTGTTAGGTTAGGGTTAGGACATCCTAGAAATGAAATTAAATAGAATTTGCATGGGTTAGAATAGATTATACCTATTGAAGAACAAAGGGTTAAAATCCCCAAATGGAAATAGTTCCTCAAGCCACCAAACTCCCTCAAATTGTCCCTACTCTGAAATATTCTTGCACAAATAGAAAGAACAGGAGAATTAGATCCTAATGCAATTGATTTGGAGGAAAATGGAGTTGAAATGGATTTTCTATGATTTTACAAAGATGGAGACTCACCTCTTCCAAAACTTACACAAATCCCAATGGAGGCTAGCCCTAAATTTTAGGAACATATAAATAGGAAGGGGAAGACCATAGTGGCCGGCCAAGTGGCTGAATGGGCTAGGGTTTGGGTTCATGTGTGGACCTATGGGCTATTAAGCCTAAGTCACTAGTCATGACTTGTGAAATCACAAGCCATTTCTAATAAATTCGAATCCTATTTTCCCGAAATAAATTCTAATAGGTTAATTATCACTAACTTAAGTCAACCTAGGTTTCCATATCCTAATCACATAGTCCTGACCTAGGTTGGCCACTAGGTTAGTCTCCAAAGTCAACATAAGTCAAAGTCCACTAAAACATCAAAATCAATTATACTAAAAAATCTCTAAAAATCACTAAAAATCATATTAATTCCAATAAATCTAAATAATACATAATAATTCTAAATAATTCCAAAATTTTGAAAATGACCAAAATACCCTCAAGCTAGGAAAGTGGTAGTGACACGAGGAGATGGGATTGGCTCTTCACGAGATGCATGAAGTGTCGAAGCTTCCTTGGGACATAGAGCCAGATGAAGAGTACGTGCCTTATAATGAAGAGCTCCGAGACATGGAGAATAAGAACTCTGAGATAATGGAAGTATAAGTAGTTTTTCTGCCACCTCCTCATCTGCCATAGGATCAACAAGAAAGGAAGGACCGAGGGGGCCAATCCCCACACAAGAGCTTGGACGGGCTACATCTTTGTTCAAGGAGAAGGAGAGGATCCGGCCTCCTTTTCAATTTTAAAACCTATGACTAAGTCCGAGATAGAAGTCCGGATGGCAGATTATGATACAAGGACGGTGATGATCCTGAGGGGAAGTTTTTGATCGGCCATTACTTCTGTCAAGCTGAATATTCGTTGTTGGAGAAAGCCGTGCTGGCAGCTTTCTTGATGATAAGGCTTCGTGACTGTATAGTTCCTGGGGATTCAGGGACTATTAAGAGGATGAGCCGGAGCATAATACTTCCGACTGTGAAGCTGGTATTTGGATACCGGCTTGCCATGCTTCCTGCGATGGTCTGTGCCACTAAACGGGGTCTACAAGATTTTGTTAGAAATGCGATGACTCCTGACGGCAGAACCAACTTCGCCCGGACCGAACTTCCGTATCATTTCTTGATGGGGTGGCTGCTGCTGTACTGCCCTACCCTGATGAATGTTGGGCCGACGGTGGACTCTTTGGCGGAAGACGCTTTTTTGCAGATTCTGCGATGCGGAATAGGCCGTCACTGGTGTACCCGCTTGCAGAAGGGCTTTAAGCTTCTTGCAGAACTACGAGTTCTTCAGGATATCTCCTCCGTCCGGCAGTGGTAGTTGTAATGACCCGTTCCGCCCTAGCGGAACACCGACTTAAACGGCAAGTCCAACGACTCAAGCGAGCCGTCGACCCGAAGAGTTGGCATCGACCAGATGAAGAATCGATGCAAGGCTTACATTGGCCCGTCAAGATGAATCCAGACTTTGACTTTCAAAGGCGCACTTGGAGTGTCGCTCGGTCGATGCGAACATCGCTAAGGTGGGTGGCTCCGATGAACCCGTCTTTGCTTAGCCTAGACACATAATAATACGGACACTATCACTAAAATTGCTAGGCGATAACACCGCGCATGCTAATAAATAACCCAACGCACCTAGCTAAGGGATTAATCCCATCTTGTATTCTTGTAAAGAATATGGAAAGGAACATAGAAAATACGAGAACTCTCGTACCGTGCTCCACGCTCGTACTAAGGCACAAGTTTATGTTCAGGTCCCTTATGCGTTCAACAATGAAACAATGAATGGTTTACAATAATAAAATGGGAAGACTATCAACATAGTCGTTCCGAGTAGAGTTTAGCAATATTAAAAGACTATGGGACCGATGGGTCGCCAAGGCGACTCCCGTACGGGAAGTTGCATAATGTATAAATGAAAGAATGAACGAACAAACGAGTGAATGAATGAATCAACGAAAGAATGAATACGAAAATGAATCAATGAACGAATGGACAAGTGAAAGAAAGAAAAGAAGGAATGAATAAAAGATAAAAAGGAAAGGAATGGTTAGCGACAGGTGTGACGGGCACGTGCAACGGGGCTTGCTACCCGCGCTGTACAGATGCCAACCTGGTCGATAACGTATTATGGCTAAGGGTTAGCCTATGACGATAAAATACGAAATAGTCGTGGACGGACCCGTGCACGGGTGATACGGATTCTGTGGCATGATAAAAGGGAGGATCGTGGCCGGCCTAGGCGGGATCAAGTTATGGCTTACGGGCTGCCTGGGTACGGACTCGGCCACCCGGGGAACGTAAGTACAGGCGTATTTAAAGAGACTAACGGGATGTGTGCCAGTCCTCACCCTACGCTAGTTGAGAAATACCACGGCTTAGATGTGTCCAAAATGGCTTGTGATGCCAGCGACCGGTGTATATACATTTAAGTGGGCTTTGCTGGTGGCAATCCACATGCAAGTCCTTGCATTGAAATCAAAGTAGTCTAAGTAACTGTACAAAGCACTTTCTGAATAGGCTTGAATATAACACACAAAATGATCAAAGAGTACTTCGAGCAAACGAGTTAGAAAACGTGCTTACGACGTGCTAGAACCCGAGGCAAGGATACGCACTTGACATTGAATGCTTACATGAACTACGTTAAGTTATTTCATATGAATTGTTGACTAACTTGGTTTACGTTGGACAGGGAAGGCCGGACGGTAAGTATGGGTAAGTCGTGTATGTATTTCCATGCGATACTTGTTTTACGTAACACGAGATAGGCTATAAAATATGCCATAAAAATGATCCTAAGGCAAGATTAGAAAGACAATAAATGATAGACGGTGCACGAAAGTAAAAAGAACGTGTTTGGTAATGATAGCATTGTGGGCGAGCTAGCCTCCCCACCAGTGTATAACAATGTACTGATAACCCCACAGTCTGCTTGCAGGATGCAGGAGACATCGTCGGGTGCGGAGCTTCCCTCGAACGTGCTAAGGCACAGAGCTATCTCTGGAGCCTTGGAGCGTTGCAAGGAGATGGAGCACCATATACAGGACATAATGTATTGGAACATCGCCATGAATCATTCCATGTTTTAAGTCACTTGGCACGCCTTCTATTTTTCAGAGAGAGAGAGCTTGAGCGATTTGTAATATCGGCCTAGCGCCGCTTGTAAACTTCTTGAATATCAATAAAGAGTTTGAATTCGCTTCAATTTGTGTTCATATACTTTTCGCTGCAAATGGGGACACTCTGTACGACTCTGTGGCCTAGCTCAAATCGGCCGTTTCTGGACTTGGCCTTGCACGGGCGCAACCTAGGCACGTACGGCATCACGCCTTAGCGAGGACGATCGCTCCTACGGGAGCGGGGCGTGACTGATTGGTATCAGAGCACGGCTTTACGTCCTTGGACTTCATTTCGATTCTCTCAGTTTTGAAAGCTCGGTTTTGAAACAAAAGAAGTGTACGCTCTCTCTCGTTGCGCCTTGGGATGTTCCATACAATAAGTCTAATATTTTCAAAAGCTCGTACAAGTGCTCAATTGAAGGGATCGATAGGCGAAGGCCTTTGTGCCGAACCACGACATACTTGAGTTGGAAGGAACCGATGCTAAGAGTTAGCAAACGCAGTGCGTGCTTGAATGAGCTTACGCTGACAGCAAACGAGTACACGAGACCAAAGTATAGTTCGAACGGGATGGTTATGCACACACGACCTTTTGGCTAAGTTGTGCCGCGTGTCGCACACCTCGGCTCCTGGTGCAATCGAGTTGCGAGCGATATCAAGTACCGCTCGGTCGGGAACGATGATACACTTAGAGTGTATATCGATAGGAACGCTATCAAACTAACGCTTAGGCATGCACGAAAGATTTATTAGATTTTGAAGATTAGTGCGAACGACTTTGTACGTCGAGGCGACGTGAGCGATTACGCTAGATATTCGTCGAACGAATCTAAAGGATGTCTTAGCGCATGATGCAAATATGACTTGTGGATTAAATAGGATGGCTTGAACCCGAGTGGTGTATATAATAGGTTCGGAGAAGAATAAGAATGAATATGGACGACTAGATCGTATGGCTCGAATCCGAGTGGTGTATGGATGCTCTTGGAAAATCATTCGAGCGAAAATTGAGGATTACGAAACACAACGAGTACATCGGCGAGGCGATGCGATCGTGCAAAGCCTTAGAACGCGTCATGCTTAGTTGGTCGTGACTTCGAATGTCCCGAACGAGATGTCGTTCGGACAACTTGTCAATGGGCAACGCAGGTTAGAAAACGATTCGGAACGATGAATGAAAATGAATGGTCTTGATCGAAAAAAACTTAGAGGATCACGCGCACGATTTTGGATTGATTCAAATAAATTATGACTTGAGTTTGGACAACGATCTTGAAACTAGCTTGAGGAATAGCGATCAAACTTGATCTTGAATATCGAGGAAATTGTGGAATATCTAACTCGGACAACAGCATCAACGTACGACTCGAAATCGGTTACAAAGGAAGATCGTCAGGTTACGCATATCGTCGATGGTATTGAGGCATATCAAAGATCGATATACGATAACTCGGGGGTACTCTGACTCGGCGAATGACGATCGTGCAAATGTCATTGTCCCGTTGGATGCTATACTTGGGATGCTAAAAACGTGTCGAGGAAAAGATAGATTTAGCTCAAGGATTTTCTAGTTGAACGTATGACGGTTAGACTATCGAATTGATTTGGCTTGGATAAAAAATATGAATGCTTGGATTTGCTTCGTTGACAACCATAACATTGACGTTCTTGTCTTATGCTAGCGCAACTCCAGCCTCGCACATGCGTCGCGCTGGATTATGGCGATCACTCCGCGTGAGCGGTGATATGGTAATTCATACAGCAGGAGTGATTAAACTTGGATGGCGTGGCAATCTGATTGCTTTGACTTGTGGTTTGACGCGAAGGTGGACTCGAGAATAAATTTATGTGCTTGAAGAATTAAACTTGAGGATTGAGTAGGTCCAATCCGTGTATCGAGAATGGGTTAGTCTAAAACTCAAACAAGAGTTACGCCCCGATGAGAATGATTATTCCGCGGGAGCGTTGCATGGTGATTCATGAACTGCTGTGGATAATCGGACTCGCATGAGATTGGGGTACAATGTATTGTCGAGCTGGACGACCTCGTGATCGAATACATGAATTGGTTAGAACTGGTGATTGAACGGAATTAAATATGTGCAACGTAAGTCTTGATGCGAATTAGGTGATCATGTTCGATGTTTAAAAATTTGAGTGAAACAAACTTGGGTAGAAACTTTCGTACAAGCAAACAAATGGTTTGACCATAGGATTTGGGACGAGCGTCGTGCAACGACCTTGCACGACGAGCCACGGACCTGACGTGTAACTATGACCTTGTGAGCTGACCTAGCGGATAGGCGGACGACCCTATGTCGAGTGATTGAACCTGTGCGATAGCATTTACACTATCGTCTGGATGGACGATAGACTTGGGGAAACAAGACTTAGAGTAGGACGGGGAACTGGGAGTGTACGTGAACGACGACGAGATTGGCCCCAAATGAAGGAAATGATAGGGATGGATGATGCGCAAGTAAAGTTGGGATAACAAATTGAATCATTGATTGGAAGACGTAGTCGGTGATAGTGCGATACTTGATCTTGAATTGGACAAAAATTACTCAGACTTGGTCGACCCCGCTAAGAAGAAATCGTATTGATTTCGTTGATAAGAGCGCTTGAGAAGTGAATCGAATCATCACGAGGATAGAGATAAACGATATGTGATACACACATGAGTTCGACTTTAAATCGAAGTTAGCAAAACGATCGGCAAATCGAAACTATCACGAGTAGCTTGTCCGACTTCGCTAGTCGCTAAGCTTGGCTGAAATGTACGTATTCGGAAGACGCTTTGAATGCGTGCACGATCCAAACTCAGCGATATGATGAACTCGAATGCAGCTGCAAGTGGGCGTTGAGATGCGCATGAACGAATGAGTGAGTTTGTCCCGGCCTACGACTCTCGCATTTGATGAATTTCAATGCACCTCGTGCGACCAATTCAGTCCCATGACACGAAGAAATAGAACCAAGTCGAAGAAACACGACGATGGAATAAGCATCATCAAGTCTAAAATGAGTGAACAATTATTCGATAAAATTTACCAAACGTATGCAACGTAAAACTTGGAAGGTATCGAGTATAGTTCGATGCCATCGAGCGATAAAGCCAGTCGGTAGGAATTGTCTATGATACGCACACGACATGAGTTAGGGAACGGTAGGATGACCTACACTCAGGAAGTCTCGAGGACGAGACTTGTTTTGAGTGGTGTATTATGTAATGACCCGTTCCGCCCTAGCGGAACGCCGACTTAAACGGCAAGTACAACGACTCAAGCGAGCCGTCGACCCGAAGAGTTGGCATCGACCAGATGAAGAATCGATGCAAGGCTTACATTGGCCCGTCAAGATGAATCCAGACTTAGACTTTCAAAGGCGCACTCGGAGTGTCGCTCGGCCGATACGAACATCGCTAAGGAGGGTGGCTCCGATGAACCCGTCTTTGCTTAGCCTAGACACATAATAATACGGACACTATCACTGAAATCGCTAGGCGATAACACCGCACATGCTAATAAATGACCCAACGCACCAAGCTAAGAGATTAATCCCATCTTGTATGCTTGTATAGAATATGGAAAGGAACATGGAAAATACGAGAACTCTCGCACCGCGCTCCACGCTCGTGCTAAGGCACAAGCTAACGTTCAGGTCCCTTATGCGTTCAACAATGAAACAATGAATGGTTTACAACAATAAAACGGGAAGACTATCAACATAGTCGTTCCGAGTAGAGTTTAGCAACATTGAAAGACTATGGGACCGATGGGTCGCCAAGGCGACTCCCGCACGAGAAGTTGCATAATATAAAATGAAAGAATGAACGAACAAACGAGTGAATGAATGAATCAACGAAATGATGAATACGAAAATGAATCAATGAACGAATAGACAAGTGAAAGAAAGAAAAGAAGGAATGAATAAAAGATAAGAAGGAAATGAATGGTTAGCGACAGGTATGACGGACACGTGCAACAGGGCTCGCTACCCTCGCTGTACGGACGCCAACCTGGTCGATAACGCATTATGGCTAAGGGTTAGCCTATGACGATAAAATACGAAATGGTCGTGGACGGACCCGTGCACGGGTGATACGGATTCCACGGCATGATCAAAGGGAGGATCGTGGCCGGCCTAGGCGGGATGAAGTCATGGCTTACGGGCTGCCTGGGTGCGGACTTGGCCACCTGGGGGACGTAAGTGCAGGCATATTTCAAGAGACTAACGGGGTGTGTGCCAGTCCTCACCCTACGCTAGTTGAAAAATACCACAGCTTGGATGTGTCCAAAATGGCTTGTGATGCCAGCGACCGGTGCATATAGATTTAAGTGGACTTTGCTGGTGGCAATCCACGTGCAAATCCTTGCATTGAAATCAAAGTAGTCTAAGTAACTGTATAAAGCACTTTCTGAATAGGCTTGAATATAATACACAAAATGATCGAAGAATACTTCGAGCAAACGAGTTAGAAAACGTGCTTACGACGTGCTAGAACCCGAGGCAAGGACACGCACTTGACATTGAATGCTTACATGAGCTACGTTAAGTTATTTCATATGAATTGTTGACTAACTTGGTTTACGTTGGACAGGGAAGGCCGGACGGTAAGTATGGGTAAGTCGTGCATGTATTTCCATGCGACACTTGTTTTACGCAACACGAGATAGGCTATGAAATATGCCATGAAAATGATCCTAAGGCAAGATTAGAAAGACAATGAATGATAGACGGTACACGAAAGTAAATAGAACGTGTTTGGTAATGATGGTATTGTGGGCGAGCTAGCCTCCCCACCAGTGCATAACAATGTACTGATAACCCCACAGTCTGCTTACAGGATGCAGGAGACGTCGTCGAGTACGGAGCTTCCCTCGAACGTGCTAAGGCACGGAGCTATCTATGGAGCCTTGGAGCATTGCAAGGAGCTGGAGCACCATATACAGGACATAATGTATTGGAACATCGCCATGAATCATTCCATGTTGTAAGCTACTTGGCACGCCTTTTATGTTTCAGAGAGAGAGAGAGCATGAGCGATTTGTAATATCGGCCTAGCGCCGCTTGTAAACTTATTGAATATCAATAAAGAGTTTGAATTCGCTTCAATTTGTGTTCATATACTTTTTGCTGCAAATGAGGACACTCTGTGCGACTCTGTGGCCTAGCTCAAATCAGCCGTTTCTGGACTTGGCCTTGCACGGGCGCAACCTAGGCCCGTGCGGCATCATGCCTTAGCGAGGACGATCGCTTCTACGGGAGCGGGGCGTGACTGATTGGTATCAGAGCACGGCTTTACGTCCTTGGACTTTATTTCGATTCTCTCAGTTTTGAAAGCTCGGTTTTGAAACAAAAGAAGTGTACGCTCTCTCTCGTTGTGCCTTGGGATGTTCGATACAATAAGTCTAATATTTTCAACAGCTCGTATAAGTGCTCGGTGGAAGGGATCGATAGGCGAAGGCCTCTGTGCCGAACCACGACGTACTTGAGTTGGAAGGAACCGATGCTAAGAGTTAGCAAACGCAGTGCGTGCTTGAATGAGCTTACGCTGACAGCAAACGAGTACACGAGACCAAAGTATAGTTCGAACGGGATGGTTATGCACACACGGCCTTTTGGCTAAGTTGTGCCGCGTGTCGTGCACCTCGACTCCTGGTGCAATCGAGTTGCGAGCGATATCAAGTACCGCTCGGTCGGGAACGGAGATATACTTAGAGTGTATATCGATAGGAACGCTATCAAACTAACGCTTAGGCGTTCACGGAAGATATATTGGATTTTAAGGATTAGTGCGAACGACTTAGTACGTCGAGGCGACGTGAGCGATTACGCTAGATATTCGCCGAACGAATCTGAAGGCTGTTTTAGCGCATGATGCAAATGTGAATTGTGGATTAAATAGGATGGCTTGAACCCGAGTGGTGTATGTGATAGGTTCGGACAAGAATAAGAATGAATATCGACGACTAGATCGTATGGCTCAAATCCGAGTGGTGTATGGATGCTCTTGGAAAATCATTCGAGCGAAAATTGAGGATTACGAAACACAACGAGTACGTCGGCGAGGCGATGCGATCGCACAAAGCCTTAGAACGCGTCACGCTTAGTTGGTCGTGACTTCGAATGTCCCGAACGAGATGTCGTTCGGACAACTTGTCAATGGGCAACGCAAGTTAGAAAATGATTCGGAACGATGAATGAAAATGAATGGTCTTGATCGAGGAAAACTTAGAGGATCATGCGCACGATTTTGGATTGATTCAAATAAATTGTGACTTGAGTTTGGACAACGATCTTGAAACTAGCTTGAGGAATAGCGATCAAACTTGATCTTGAATATCGAAGAAATTGTGGAATATCCAACTCGGACAACAGCATCAACGCACGACTCGAAATCGGTTACAAAGGAAGATCGTCAGGTTACGCATATCGTCGATGGTATTGAGGCGTATCAAAGATTGATATACGATAACTCGGGGGTACTTTAACTCGGCGAATGACGATCATGTAAATGTCATTGTCCCGTTGGATGCTATACTTGGGATGTTAAAAACGTGTCGAGGAAAAGATAGATTTAGCTCAAGGATTTTCTAGTTGAACGTATGACGGTTAGACTATCGAATTGATTTGGCTTGGATGAAAAATATGAATGCTTGGATTTGCTTCGTTGACAACCACAACGTTGACGTTCTTGTCTTATGCGAGCGCAACTCCAGCCTCGCACATGCGTCGCGCCGAATTATGGCGATCACTCCGTGTGAGCGCTGATATGGTGATTCATACAGCGGGAGTGATTGAACTTGGATGGTGTGGCAATCTGATTTGTTCGACTTGTAGTTTGACGTGAAGGTGGACTCGAGAATAAATTTATGTGCTTGAAGAATTGAACTTGAGGATTGAGTAGGTCCAATCCGTGTATCGAGAATGGGTTAGTCTAAAACTCAAACAAGAGTTACGCCCCAATGAGAATGATTATTCCGCGGGAGCGTTGCATGGTGATTCATGAACCGCTGTGGATAATCGAACTCGCGTGAGATTGGGGCGCAATGTATTGTCGAGCTGGATGACCTCGTGATCGAATACATGAATTGGTTTGAACTGGTGATTGAACGAAATTGAATATGTGCAACGTAAGTCTTGATAGGAATTAGGTGGTCATGCTCGATGTTTAGAAATTTGAGTGAAACGAACTTGGGTAGAAACTCCAGTAGAAGCGAACAAATGGTTTGACCATAGGATTTGGGGCGAGCGTCGTGCAACGACCTTGTACGACGAGCCACGGACCTGACGTGTAACTATGACCTTGTGAGCTGACCTAGCGGATAGGCGGACGACCCTATGCCGAGTGATTGAACCTCTGTGATGGCATTTACAGTATCGTCTGGATGGACGATAGACTTGGGGAAACAAGACTTAGAGTAGGATAGAGAACTGGGAGTGTGCGTGAACGACGACAAGATTGGCCCCAAACGAAAGGAATGATAGGGATGGATGATGCGCAAGTAAAGTTGGGATAACAAATTGAATCATTGATTGGAAGTCGTACTCGATGATAGTGCGATACTTGATCTTGAATTGGACGGAAATTACTTAGACTTGGTCGACCCCGCTAAGAAGAAATCGTATTGATTTCGTTGACAAGAGCGCTTGAGAAGCGAATTGAATCATCTCGAGGACCGAGATAAACGATATGTGATACACACATGAGTTCGGTTTTAAATCGAAGTTAGCAAAACGATCGACAAGTTGAAACTATCACGAGTAGCTTGTCCGACTTCGCTAGTCGCTAAGCTTGGTTGAAATGTACGTATTCGGGGGACGCTTTGAATGCGTGCACGATCCCAACTCAGCGATATGATGAACTCGAATGCAGCTGCAAGTGGGCGTTGAGATGCGCATGAACGAATGAGTAAGTTTGTCCCGGCCTATGACTCTCGTATTTGATGAATTTCAACGCACCTTGTGCGACCAATTCAGTCCCATGACACGAAAAAATAGAACCAAGTCGAAGAAACTCGACGATGGAATAAGCATCATCAAGTCTAAAATGAGTGAACAATTATTCGATAAAATTCACCAAACGTATGTAACGTAAAACTTGGAAGGTATCGAGTATAGTTCGATGCCACCGAGCGATAAAGCCAGTCGGTAGGAATTGTCTATGATACGCACACGACATGAGTTAGGGAACGGTAGGATGACCTACACTCAGGAAGTCTCGAGGACGAGACTTGTTTTGAGTGGTGTATTATGTAATGACCCGTTCCGCCCTAGCGGAATGCCGACTTAAACGGCAAGTGCAACGACTCAAGCGAGCCGTCGACCCGAAGAGTTGGCATCGACCAGATGAAGAATCGATGTAAGGCTTACATTGGCCCATCAAGATGAATCCAGACTTAGACTTTCAAAGGCGCACTCGGAGTGTCGCTCGGCCGATGCGAACATCGCTAAGATGGGTGGCTCCGATGAACCCGTCTTTGCTTAGCCTAGACACATAAGAATACGGACACTATCACTGAAATCGCTAGGCGATAACACAGCGTATGCAAATAAATGATCCAACGCACCTAGCTAAGGGATTAATCCTATCTTGTATATTTGTATAGAATATGGAAAGGAACATAGAAAATACGAGAACTCTCGCACCGCGCTCCATGCTCGTACTAAGGCACAAGCTTACGTTCAGGTCCCTTATGCGTTCAATAATGAAACAATGAATGGTTTACAACAATGAAATGGGAAGACTATCAACATAGTCGTTCCGAGTAGAGTTTAGCAACATTGAAAGACTATGGGACCGATGGGTCGCCAAGGCGACTCCCGTACGGAAAGTTGCATAATGTATAAATGAAAGAATGAACGAACAAACGAGTGAATGAATGAATCAACAAAATGATGAATATGAAAATGAATCAATGAACGAATGGACAAGTGAAAGAAAGAAAAGAAGGAATGAATAAAAGATAAGAAGGAAATGAATGGTTAGCGACAGGTGCGACGGGCACGTGCAACGGGGCTCGCTACCCGCGCTATACGGACGCCAACCTGGTCGAAAATGCATTATGGCTAAGGGTTAGCCTATGACGATAAAATACAAAATGGTCGTGGACAGACCCGTGCACGGGTGATACGAATTCCGCGGTATGATCAAAGAAAAGATCGTGGCCGGCCTAGGCGGGATCAAGTCATGGCTTACGGGCTGCCCGGGTGCGGACTCGGCCACCCGGGGGACGTAAGTGCAGGCATATTTCAAGAGACTAACAGGATATGTGCCAGTCCTCACACTACGCTAGTTGCGAAATACCACAGCTTGGATGTGTCCAAAATGGCTTGTGATGCCAGCGACCGGTGCATATAGATTTAAGTGGGCTTTGCTGGTGGCAATCCACGTGCAAGTCCTTGTATTGAAATCAAAGTACTCTAAGTAACTGTACAAAGCACTTTCTGAATAGGCTTGAATATAACACACAAAATGATCAAAGAGTACTTCGAGCAAACGAGTTAGAAAACGTGCTTACGACGTGCTAGAACCCGAGGCAAGGACACGCACTTGACCTTGAATGCTTACATGAACTACGTTAAGTTATTTCATATGAATTGTGGACTAACTTGGTTTACGTTGGACAGGGAAGGCCAGACGGTAAGTATGGGTAAGTCGTGCATGTATTTCCATGCGACACTTGTTTTACGCAACACGAGATAGGCTATGAAATATGCCATGAAAATGATCCTAAGGCAAGATTAGAAAGACAATAAATGATAGACGGTGCACGAAAGTAAATAGAACGTGTTTGGTAATGATAGCATTGTGGGCGAGCTAGCCTCCCCACCAGTGCATAACAATGTACTGATAACCCCACAGTCTGCTTGCAGGATACAGGAGACGTCATCGGGTGCGGAGCTTCCCTCGAACGTGCTAAGGTGCGGAGCTATCTCTGGAGCCTTGGAGCGTTGCAAGGAGCTGGAGCACCATATACATGACATAATGTATTGGAACATCGCCATGAATCATTCCATGTTGTAAGCCACTTGGCACGCCTTTCATGTTTCAGAGAGAGAGAGCTTGAGCGATTTGTAATATCGGCCTAGCGCCGCTTGTAAACTTCTTGAATATCAATAAAGAGTTTGAATTCGCTTCAATTTGTGTTCATATACTTTTCGCTGCAAATGGGGACACTCTGTGCGACTCTGTGGCCTAGCTCAAATCGGTCGTTTCTGGACTTGGCCTTGCACGGGCGCAACCTAGGCCCGTGCGGCATCACGCCTTAGCGAGGACGATCGCTCCTACGGGAGCGGGGCGTGACAGTAGTACAGGAGATAACTTAGTGGATGTGGGAGTTCATACCACTAGCTTGACTGCTGGGGCATTTCATTGGCTTCAGTCTATTAGGCCATCGCATCTGGTGCTCAGAAACAGGAACCATGCCTATTTGGAGCCATACCTGCCAAGTCATTTCGTACGGCAGTTTGGCTACAGCCAGCTCCTTTTGGGAAATGCTAGCTCGTATTTGGAGTCAATAGGCAGCTTAATTGACGGGGCACGTGCCTGGATATATTACAACGCCGAATGCACGGGGGCAATCTTCACCCTGCTCGCAGATAAGCCCGAGACTGTGCTATGCTGCCACCATGTTTTATGTTTAGATCAATACCTTTTATTCCTGGTATGATCGTGAATAGAGCTTGATATTGGGGACTCGATTTGGCCCCCTTCTGCGAAACGAGCCCAAAAGGCGTCGCAGGGCCGTAAGAAGGAGAGCGCTGCTCCAGCCGTAAAGCCAGCTGCAGTGCCACGACCGAGGGCTATCCTTAGGGAGCTGGGAGTGCCTCCAAAGGGGGATATAAAAGATGATTCTGCTCTTCCCAATCCTCCTCAGAAAAGGAAAGCTTCAACTGAATTGGCCCAGGAGCCAACTTTTAAGAGGAAGAAGAAGACTGTTGCCCTAAGGAGAGCCCAAGAAGTGGGTACTGGCTCACCTCCTTTGAGAAGGTCTTCCCGATAAACTTTAAGAAGTGGAACAACATTGCGGGTCGTTACCATTCGGGAGGTAGATCCCTTCCTAGACTCCATAGCCATTTTGGTCAAGCCATTAGAAGCTTTCTCACCCTTACGTTTGTCCTTTGCACAGGACCCTGAAGTTGCAGCTGAGGCAGGTGCCTCCTCGTCTGAGGAAGTGGACGTGACAATAGTGTTCCCTCTTTGTCCTCGACCGGCAGACGACGTTCAGCCTTCCCCAGTCAAGGAGGATGAATCAAAGGATGATCAGGGCGAATACCCGAATTACGGTGGCGACCAGAGAGCCAGTCCTTCTTTCGATATCTTCTTGGAGGCAATGTCTAAAATTGGGTCCATAATGAAAGAGTTGGACGAGAATCAAGTCCAATCGGCTCAGCCTCCCGTGGGTACGTTATCTTTGTACCTCTCTTCGGATGAGATTTTTTTACTTCAATTTTGTGTGCTCCTCATGAGGCTGGCTGCCATTGTATATTCCCTTATAGACAAGGAGAAGGAACCACTCATAGAGATAGCCCAAGGCATTGGTGGAGAAAAAGAGGTTGTCCCTGGTTCCTCTGAATTTGCTAGTACGGAAGGATCTGTTAGTAAATCGATATCGGCTGCAGAAGGAGAGGTTGAACAGCCTCCTGAGGTGGTTGTTGCTGAATCTGCTCCCGGTCCATCTGGAGCTGTAGAAGATATATAGCCTAATGCTAATCGAGGCTTCGATATTGTTCTTCTTGAACAATCTAGGCCTGCTCTCGGTTTCCCTGAAGCCAAGGCTGATGACCTAGCTAGTCCAAGTTGGCGCTGAGCATGCCGAAGGTACGAAATTATAACTCTTTCGCACTCCCTTTTTGTTACTGATACATATATTATTTTCTTGTTAGGTTCGATTTCTTGTCAGGCATCTCTTTCTGGAGCGGAAGAACCTCATCAAGCTTCCTTTCCGACGACCTCCACCGAAGACGACGAGTTGGCCCATGAAGTTGTCAAAGCTTTCAATTCTATCTTGAGAGTAAAGCTTCCTGGGGTCTTGAACCGGAACACCGACTTTGGCCCCGTGAAGGCGGTTGCTGAATGCCAGATGGAAGTCCTTGAGAGCATCGTCGGCTATGAAGAGCGGGCTAATGCTCTAAGGAGGGTTCTGAATGATCTGGAGAGTCAGGTTGCCAGATTCCGAGGTACCAAACAACGGAGCCCGACGTCGTTGTTCTATGTAGAAGACGAGGCCTTAGTCGTGGCTCTCAGAGAAGAGGAGGCTACTTTCCAAGCAAGAAAGGATGCCCTCGCTCAAGAGATCAGTGAATTGGCTGATCAGTATGGGCAGTTCAACGCTGCGAGTGAGGCACGTGCTGCTTCAAAAAATAAGCTGGCTGCACAGATTACTGAGAAATATAATCATATTACGCAGATCCAAAGTGAGATTGCTCAACTGGAGGCCAGTTTGAGGACAACGACATCTGAATAGGAGGACTGTTTGGTTCAGGCTGCCATGATCGCCACAACTTTCTACCACTTAAAAGAACAGCTGGTGAAGCTAGAAGAAGGGCACGTGAATCTGATCCCCTTCCAGGATGAGGCTGTTCGTCAATAATAGGCGTGCCGCCGTGCTACCGCGAAGTCCGAAGCCGAAATTGTGGCTCTAAGGGATAGAATCAATCGATTGTGTTTCCCTTAGATCTTCTTTTGTAATAGGCTCAATTAGCCGTTAAGAGACTGTATCTTTTTCTTTTCTCCGTCTTTTGATAGACATTTTTTTAATAAATAAGCTTTTGGCTTTCAAGATTCATGAATGAAGTTTGTGAAATATCAGAACTAGAGGTAATGTGGACGTAGTAAGGATATTTCTGGTGGATATTCCGCTAAGGAATTTGATATGGACTTATTATCCGTTTTATATTAAAGGTTCTTGAATATAGATAATAAGTTGAAAGTAGCTGCTAATAGAGTTAATATGGACGTAATAGCAGAGGATGTTCTATATCTGACCAGAGGTAATATGTACGTGGAAGGATATATAACATTATATAGGAGTAGATAATTCAGAGGTAATATGGACGTGATTATCCTTGATGAATGCGTTGCTCAGAGGTTATATGGACGTGGCAAAACGTTTCTTAATCATCCTACTAGGGAAATAATTATCGAAAAATAGTTCAGAGGTAATATAGACGTGACTTGTTTTTATCAGACCGAGTTTGGGCAGAGTCCAAAACGGAAATAACTCCATTGGGGAATCTTTTTAGAGGACCTATTATCTATGGCGTATTCAAGTCTTTTGAAATACAAAATATAGTTAAATGATTTTTTTTGAATCATATAAACATTGTACTGTACATTTACATGACTAAAATAGGGTATATGTGAACGTTGTTCGTGAAGGTTACACATAATATTTCTTCGGGAACTTGTCGTTGATCGGCATCATGAGCAAGTCACCATCTGGTTTGGTTAGTCGATACGCACTATTAGAATACACTGATTCTATAACGAAAGGACCTTCCCATTTAGGCTGGAATTTTTCTTTTGTCTTGTGCGTCATGACCATTGGTCTTCTCACTGCTAAGACCAGATCATCAACTTGGAAGATTCTTTTCTTCATCTTTTTATTAAAGGCTCTGGAAAGGCTTGCTTGGTATAGCTCAATACGCTGTTGAGCTAATAAGCGTTTTTCGTCTAGCGCTTCGAGTTCTTGTAGTCACAGACGATAACTTTCTTCGACAGTCAAATCACTGGCTAAGGCTACTCAAAGAGAAAGAATCTGGATTTCTAGGGGAAGAACTACTTCGCTCCCATAAACCAGAGAAAATGGCGTACTGCCTGTTGCAGTCCGGACCGTTGTACGATAGGCCCAAAGACATTCGTCGAGCTTCTCATTCCAATCGTGCTTGTTTGAAGACACAAACTTCTTGAGAAGTTTAATGATGGTCTTATTGAAGGCTTCTGCTAACCCATTAGCCGCTGGATTGTAGGCAGTAGAGACTACATTATGGATTCGATTCTTATCATAGAACCGATAGAATGCATGGCTCACGAATTGTGGACCATTATCATAGATGATCCTGTAATGTAGGCCGAAGCGATAAATAACGTGATGTTTGATGAAACTGATCATGTTCGACGTCTTCACTTCGGTGAACGGTATAGCTTTCACCCATTTGGAGAAGTAATCGATTATAGCTAGGATGAACTGTTATCCTCTAGAGGATGGCAGGCTGATTGAGCCTATGACGTCCATACCCCAGGCTTCAAAAGGCCAAGATGCTATTGTTGGGTGTAGAAACTTCGAAGGTTGATGAATGAAGTTGACATAGAACTGACAAGCCCTACACTTCTTTTCATATTCAACAGCATCTGCTATCATCGTGGGCCAATAATAACCCATTTGTCTGAGACGATCTTGTAATTTGGGGCCTAGTTGATGTGCGCCACAAACTCCGTCGTGAGCCTCACGGAGTGTATATTTGGCTTCTGTGTCTGATAAAATTATAACAGTAGCCCGTCATAAGAGCGTCGGTACAGCATTTTGCAAGCTGTATCATAGTAAAATCTGAGGGATCGCCTTTGGATAGACACTGCTTTCTTTGGGTCCTCAGAGAGGATTCCATAGATGGCGTAGTCTATGAAAGGAAATCTCAAGTCGTTGGCATTTGTTTCGGTTGCGTAACTGTGATGACTATGCAAGGCATCTTTCACACAGAATAGCTCTCGACCAGACACTGTGATCGAATGTTGAGTATTGGTAAGAATGGTCAAGGAAGCAGTAAGATCGGCTAGAGCATCTGCTTCTATATTCTGTAGTCGAGGCACGTGCTCGATGAAGAATCCAGCGAAAATAGAAGCCAATTTGATTGTCGCTTTGTGATATGGGATGAGGTCTTCGTGACGAACTTCATATTCCCCTCAGACCTGACAAACTATTAGCTTAGAATCGCCGTAAGCTTCTAGATAGTCAACTCCCAGTTGTTTTGCCAGTTGAAGGCCGATCAGTTGGGTATTATATTCGGCCACATTATTAGTACAGGGTTCCACGAGAAAATATGCACAGTGTATAACCAGATGGTCGGGTGACACAACCACGATGCCTACTCCGGCCACGATATTTCCTTTAGGTCCTATTCTTGATGCACCGTCAAAGAACATTTGCCAAATAAGAATTTCTTCGGTTGCGGTGTTAGACTCAACTACTTCATCCGAGATTTCATCGTAGAGTTTGGAAGATTCTGGCACCGGATGAGCTACTAAGAAATCAGCTAACGCTTGGCCTTTTACTACCTTCTGAGGGATGAACAATATATCATATGGTGTCAACAGCATTGCCAATGTGGCTAAACGGGAATTAAGAGAACCCGGTTTAGTTATGAGTATTCTGAGAGGATTGACTTTTGATATGATATGGATAGTCAGCCCAGACATATAGTAGCGTATCTTCTGGATAGCAAATACCAGTAAGAGACATTCCTTTTCCACAGGTGTGTATCTGTGCTCGGCACCCACCATCGTGTGGCTGAGGTAGTAGATTGCCTGTTCATGGCCACCTTCATTCTTCTGAGCTAATAGGGTACCAAGGGAATGGTCCATAGCGCGAACATATAGTAAGAAGGGCTTCCCCATTATTAGAGCCACCAATACTGAGGGGCTTGTGAGATACTTCTTGATGTCGTTAAATGCGTGTGACATTGTTCAGTCCAGACAAAAGATACTCTTTTCTTCATGAGCTGAGTAAACGGTTGACACCTTCTAGAAAGATTTGAAATGAATCGTTTGATGTAGGCTAGCCTTTCTTGAAGTCCGCGTAGCTCTTTGAGATTTCTTAGAGGATGCATATGCTTTCACTTTCTTCGGGTCAAGATGTATACCCTTTGAAGTGATAAAAAAACCAAGGAACTTGTCGCTGGAGACTCCCAAAAAATACTTGGATGGATTCATCTTGAGTTGGTGTGCACACATTAGTTCGAACACCTTTCTCAGATCTTGGAGGTGGTTGCCCTTGAGATGACTTTTAACTTCGATATTATCTACATAGCATTCTAATATTTTATACAAATGATCGTGAAAAATTATGTATATAGCTCGCTGATATATCGCCCCTGCATTTTTTAATCCGAAGGGCATCACCGTATAGCAGTATATCCCCAACGGTGTTCGAAAAGATGTGTGTTTCTCATCGTCGGGGAACATCTTGATCTAGTTGTAGCCTGAGAACCCATCCATGAAGGAAATCCGCTCGAAGCTGCAAGTATTGTCGATCATTATGTCGGTAATCGGTAGAAGGAACTCATCCTTCGGGCATGTAGAGTTCAAATTGCGGTAATCAATACAGACTCAAACTTTACCATTTTTTTCCATAACTGGCACAATATTAGCGACCCAGTCAGGGTATTATTCTTCGCGAATAAACCTGCTTGAAATAAGCTTCTTGACTTCACTCTCGATGGCCACCATGATATCTGGTCAAAATCGTCGTTGCTGCTGCTTCACTAGATTAGCTTTGGACGAGATATTTAGGCGGTACATAGCAACCTTAGGGTCTAAGCCTGACATATCTTCATAGCTCCGTGCAAAGACGTCAATGTATTCTCTTATTAGCTGTATAAGATATTGTCGTTCTTCGCCAGACAGACTTTTGCTGATGAAGATTAGTTTAACAAATGATTCATCTCCTAAATTAACTTGGACGACTTTATCTTTAGTAGGTGGTTCACGTTGTTCGAAATGTAACTCCCACCTAGTATCCATCTTTTGAGCCCATTGTTCAAGCTCGATCGATTGGATATCGTCTGTATTTGGTCAACTGACACCATGTTGATGGACGAAGTTGCTTTGAACATGTCTTCAATGCTGGAGTTTGAATCCCAAAAGCAGGAATTAGAAGAATGAGAATAATGATCGACTTCGACGTCTGATCTTTCAGGAGTTGTTAGAGGAGTGACGTAACCCAAACCAACACCGTTTTGTTGATAATAGTTCTCGGATTTGCCAAGAGGAGCAAAGTGACATATTGTCAATCGTCGTCCTTGACCGTGGTTTAGACCCTGGTCGCTTTTTTATATCATATCCCATGTTCTGGATGATATTCTTGGCTTGCCAACTATATAGGTAAAGTTGCATTTTTCCCAGAGTCATATTCAGCTTCAGTGTTGTGATTGGGAGAAGTAGAGTCCAGAAAGAACTTTCTTTCACCAATTATTCGACCAAAGATGATCACTTCTTCACCCTTCTTTCTAGCTGGAATGATGAAGTAGTGGATATCTTCTGGCCAGACTTTTTCCCGCAGACGAGGTATCGTGATCGATATACAGAGATATGGTCCTATGCCGTGCTCTAGGGCGTATATCGTATCTATGTGCTAGTTTAAAGATTGGTAGACATCGGAGTAATTCAAAGATAAACCTTTGCTTAGAAAATATGCAAGTTCTTCTTCAGGGAAAACATCATCCAGTGAAGGTACATTATTTTGAGTATTGATATACTCATTGAGAGGATCATTGTCTGGAACAAGAGCCACAGACTTGGCCAAGTTTGCCACATAGGGTAACTTCAGGATTAGAAGGACGGACTTCCGCAGGTTCTACCCGCGATATTTGCGGAGAGTGATGGTCAATGGTTTGACCTTATCAGGATTCTTCTTTTTAACCCAAATTGTGAGAGGCTTTGGAGTACTTTTTGGAGTAGTACGTCCTTTGATTCGAATAATCAGGGGACCGTCACTGGTGGATGAATTAACTTCAGCTTCATCGTCAGCTTCGTTGCCATCGTCTTTGGGAGGCTGAGATTGATAAAGTACCGAATCTCTGTAGTAGGCTTCAATGCCCTTAAAAGGATCGACATCGGCAAACTCCGTCTTCACAATGCCATCACTGTTAACATACTTGAAGCACTGGTGAAGTGTAGAAGGAACGATCATCTTCTTGTGTATCCACGGACGTCCCAACAAGACGTTATAGGATACATTGGCGTCGATTACATAGCAAGAAACCTCTGTTCGGGGATCACCAATCTGGCACTTGAGACGGATCTTGTCCAGCGGATGGCTTCTCCCAGCATTGAAAGCCATGATAGTTGTATTGGTTGCAGATAGCTTGTGTAGAAGGATCCATAGAATTTGGAGTAAACTTCTAGGAATAATGCTGAGGGAGAAACCTGGATCGATATACATCTGATCTATCTTAATTGCCCCGATATATCCTGTATAGTACATAGGTCTATCATGATGATTGTTTTTTAGTAGCATGTCCTCCTGTGAAAAGGTGATGTTGGGCACCACTTCTATAGTGCTGTGACAGTGAGGACAGGAGACGGGATCTTCAGCCGGGGCTTTGACTTCAGCGAGATAAGAGTCAGCATGTAGTAATGCTTCACTTAAGGCCTTCCGCGTCTCTTTGGAGAGTCGCAATAGATCGAACAAAGACAACCTGACAGGTGTACTGGCCAGCTATGCCAGTATGTCAAAGTTGTAAGGCCGATCCATGCCTTCGAAAGTTGGCGCCTTCAGAGACTTGTCAAATTGCGTCTCCTTCTACTTAGCTTTGTCGGTAGTTGAGGGCTTAGATGGACCGGCTTCTGAACTTGTGGAGGCAGCAGGAGCTTGAGAAGGTACTGCTTCTTCATGTGTGGGGTCATAAGTTCGTAGGTAAGCCTTTCCAGATCGCGTCTCGCCAGATAAAACTTCGTAAATGGGAAAAGACACCATATGAAAAGATTTGTATTTCTTGCCCCTCTTTACTTTGGAAGATACCACCCCCTGCGTTATTTCTTGCACAAGGTCTGGATGGACCCACATGATCTCATCATGTTCAGTCATGAGTGGCACCAAGGTTGAGTTGCAAGCTGGCGGCAGGTTGACGACTTCCATTATTGCCTTGGGGATTGGAACTACGCCTTCTGGGACTTTTGTGGGAGGAAGGTCACCAAATTGAAGAAAGATCATGTTAGAAGATACGACCTTGTCTTCAGCTTCGAGGTTGATCGCTTGACTGTCGATTAGCTGTTGTATCTTCTTCTTCAGGACAATACAATCCTTGGTAGAGTGGTGCACGTACTGATGATAAAGACAGTACTTGGGATCGTTGAGTTGGTTCGCCTCCGCAGGACATCGTGGTGGAGGCAATGTCAGTTTATTACCCTTCATCAATGTGTGAAAAATGGTAATAACATCATCCTCATCAAAGGAGAAAGTCTCCTTGGGTTTGTCAGGAGCGCCCTGAGAATAGGAAGCTCCCTTAGAAGTATCGACCTTCAAGACTTCTTTTCCTTTACCCCCACGGACAGGGTTGGTTTGAGGGTGCTTGTCTTCGTCTTCAGATTTGGGTGCCTTCATCCCCAGTAATTTCAGTTTAGGGACGTCATTTTCAGCAGCATCAGTGGCCCCAATGATAGCAGGCCATGTATCGTACTTATGTATACCCAGACAGAACTTCACTGTAAGAAGGAAGTTATGTCGACAAGTATCCATAAGTTCTGAGTCTAGTATATCGAAGGGCATCTTCAATTCTAAGTCTCCTGAAGCGTTCGATGAAAGTAATAACAGACTCAGTCCTCCTTTGCTTGGTCTCGATGAGGGTGGACATACTAACATGCATGCCACTCTCATAAAACCTGTTGAGGAATAACCTCTCCAAGTCTTTAAAGGAATTAATACAACCATCAGGCAGACTACAAAACCATTCAAAAGCTACCCCATGCAAGGTTGTAAAACCCCCTAATTCATTAAAATATTTAAATTAAATTTTGTGTAGAAATTTGTGCTAAAATACATGTATGCATAATATTAGGAGTGTGAAATAATAGTAATAGCAAATACTTAAGTTAATGCATAGTATGGGTGTAAGTTTATATGATATATTTATATGTATATATGTATTTGTGTATGTGTTGGTTTATTAAGGTGTATATATTTATATATACATATATGTGGGAATATATGTGTATCTAAATGTATCGAAATTACTGAATTATTGAAAAGAGTTTTTAATTAGAAATAATAAATAAAAATAGAAATTAGAAATTTTAAATAAAATAATAATAGAAAAAATAGAAATTAGATTTTAAAATAGAAAATTAGAATAGAGAAATAGAATTTAAATAGGAAAAAAAAAAGAATTTTTTAATAAATAAAAGAAAGAAATGGAAACAAAAGAATAAAGAAAGGAAAAAGAAATGAAAAAGGAAAAAAAAGAAAAAAAAAAGAAAAAAAGAAAAACTACCCACCCACTTAAAGTGGGCGTGTCCCTCTCCCTCCATAGTTGCTGTAGCAGCATCCAACGTGAGCACCAACCCATAGTAACCTGTGAGAACCCATAATAGCTTTATTAGAATCCTAGTAGTATTAGGTTTTGCCAAAACTTGTTATATATATAGCTTCCTCCACAGACCTCAAAACCCTAGACTCCCAAAACAAAAAATTGTGACAGAACATCCCCTCTTCGTCTACGAGTTCGTTTCACCAGAAACGAAGTTGTTTGCGCGACGAATGGAGCATTGAAAGTCAGCCCATCGTTATCCACGGAGCAGTTTTTCCACTCAAGGTACCCTACTTTTCAGCGACGTAACTTTTTACTCGTAACTCCGATTTTCGATCCGTAAGATTTTCTGGAAAGTAGACTTGACCTTCTTCGAGATCCTCCAGATGGATTTCGACATGACCATCTAACTGTTTCGAAAAATTAAACCAAATTTAGCAAAAAATCAAATTTTTTGGACTGTTAAAACTAATTCTAAACGACAACTTGTCCGCCAATTTTCTTGCTGTACATTAAAAATTTATAGAAACTAATTGAAAACAGTAAAAGACAACATAACTGAGACCGCAAAACATCTTCTGGATCGTCGTTTCGATTAACGTGTAAAAAGTAAAATGATGTTGAAGTTGGAGAAAAAATTGTGTTAAACTTATATAAAATTTTAAAATTTTTCTCGATATGGCGTGCGCCCCAACAAAGCGGGCGACGTGGTCGTGCGCTATACGCACCGAAAGATGCGTATGGATGTTGCCAACGTGTGGAAATTGACGGAACTCAGTTTCGTCGCATGTGTGCGACGAAATCAGTCCATATCCGTCAAGATACTCCCGTATCGCCAATTTGCAAACTTCGTCCTAACTTTTTGTACAGTCGTCGGATCGAGACGAAACTTACGCCAATAGGTCGAGACTAGCTAGATAGTTGAGTTGTAGTCATTCATTGAATTGTACAAGTTTATATTCTTCTACAAATGTAAAACTTGTGATCATTGTAAGTTAAATTAGTTTCTGTGAATGAGCATTAGATTATTTGTGATTTTTATCTTCATGGCCGTGACAGCGTTCTACCGTCGACACTGCGGCGTAGGCTGGCTTGGACACGTCTCGTATCCATTTTTTAAAAAACGGGTACAGGTCGTGACAAGTTTTTGTGGTGACCCATGCAATCAGTCTTTGTAAATCATGCGAACTCGTGATAGTACTTAAGTTAGTCGTACTATTGCGAGCCTGCGACTAGAAATGCTCATTCACGAATTAGAAATTAATTTAATTTATGAGAATGACTAGGACTAGGAGTCCCTTATACAAATTTACCAATGGGTAGTCTAGGCCACGCAATGTAGATAAGGAGTTATTAATTTTGATAGTTATCATATCTCCATAAGTACACTATTACCTCTTGGTATGATGTTATGATCCAATGTGGATAGATTATTCACTTGGTGAGACCGGACTTCCTAGGATTAATGATCCAACCTTGATAAAAGGGTGCAATTCCTTCTCCTTGCCCCGTTGGATATCATCTTCATATCTTAAACCGAATTGCTTAATTAGTTTCTAGTTGCCCTAAGAATTATTATCCATTATACAATTTATGCTTATGTTATCTATATACGGACCTCGAGTTAGTTCGACCCAAAGTTTTTCCTCAAAGGTTTGAATACACATAGAATAGGTACTAGAATGGTTGTATTTCTTTGTCTTCAGTTATTCCCTCCCTGTTCAATCTTTTATTTAAAAGATTGTGACTGATAGGACAAATTGTGAGCACCCTGAATTTCGGGTTGAATTTTTTTCATTTTATTTTATTTTTCTGATTATTTGGTTTTGATAAATATTTTATTTTATTTATTTATCTGTAAGTGTACTCTTTCATGCTATTGATTATTGGAGTATCAGGGATGTTCAACTCTGGAAATCTTCTTCATGAGTTTTGGAGTGGACATGATTACCTTCATGACGGTATATAGTGTCCCATCCAAACTTGTTCCCTTGTGCTCTTTTTGCTTCGCTGAACTTCGGGTCGATTTAGACCATTTGATTATTATTTATTTTCCTACTCTTTTTCTTGATCATTTTTAGCACGTTACCGTGACTTTTAATTTGGGAGCGCAAGACCAGTCAGTTTCTTGAAACCAACTCCTCATTGATGATCTACTCGAGACGCTCGTCACCCATGACCTTCGTTTCCCACTCAGACACGTCATTTTGTGCTCCATTTGCTTCGCACAACTTTCCCGACATGTGACCCAATTTTATTTCACCCCACGGCGTCACATTTATCTTCCAACTTGATTTGTGGGTCCCCTGTCGACCAAAACCTGTCAGCCCCAACTATGGACATGGCCCACATTGAGCCTACTACCCGTCCGCCACTTGTGTCCCATTTATTGGAATCCCCATGTGCTACTTATTCACTCATGATCATCAACGTCTAATTTTAATTCGATTTTTGCACAATGTCCGGTTTTGACCTAATCCGGCTCTACCGAGTCCAGTCCAACTCCATGTTATTCTCCATCATGACAGCCACATATTTTCTCGCCCAAAAATATCAAGTACTCATTTCATCTATTTTATCATTTAATGGGAAATTTTCGTTGATTTAATCCTATTGGAATTACCTATTTACCAATGTTCCATCATAGCCATTAATTCTTCCCTAATTAAATTACATCCACTCAATCCTACATGGCAACTTTTTCCCCAACACCATGCATTGGCCGGCCCTAACTATTTTGGAGAGAAACTTTTTTCATCTCTCTCTCTCCTTAATTATTTCTCTCCTTCTCTCTCATTTTTTTCCCATGCAAACAACTCCAACATCAAGAACAGCAGCAAACAACTTCTTCACACCACAGCTTTCCCCCGACCTC
Organism: Iris pallida; assembly: GCA_029216955.1. Classification (NCBI taxonomy): domain Eukaryota; kingdom Viridiplantae; phylum Streptophyta; class Magnoliopsida; order Asparagales; family Iridaceae; genus Iris; species Iris pallida. Next base: position 33,697 of record JANAVB010014419.1, read on the forward strand.
CACCATGCCTCGACAACTCTTCCTCCTCTTGGCCCGGCCTCCACCGCCGTCAGCCTCCACTGTCGGCCACCTCCACCGCACACTTTCCTTCCACTCCTCCTCCTTCACTTCGTCACCAACGGCCAACACCACCACCCATCCATACACAGCCCGCCACCACGTTCGCCGTGCCCGTCGCCACTGGCCGCGCATGGCCGCGCCCTCGCCGGCGAGCTAGGCCGCACAGCCCCCTGTGCGCAGCTGCCACAGCAGTACGACCGCACAGCAGCAGCGCGTGCCCTTCGCGCGCGCGCACGAGCGCGTGTAGCGCTGCCGCGTCCTAGCAGGCCACGCGTCGACGTGGCCATAGCCCCCCCACAGTGCATGAACTCCGACGACCCTCCCTGGGTCCGCCTCTCCTCTTCTAGCGCGACGTATAGGCGATTCGTGCATTTTGCACGACGTCCCGTCGTGACGAGCTTGGAAACGACGCTGAAATTGCGCCCCGTCGCAGCGACTTCGCACGCATTTTCCCGGAGATCCGACCGTTGGATCAGTGATTTCTTCGCTCTATCGCAATCTTGGTATATCCACCTTCATCCCTGTCAATTTTCTTCCGTTAATTTTATCGTTTGATACATCAAAACCGGCCACCAAGTTGACCGTTTAAATTGTATTAAATTTGGACAGTTTCGCGGGGCCAACTTCGTCAGCTTGTATCTCCTCCACCGCAGCTCCGTTTGGCGTGCTACCAGTTCCGGTGCGAAGCTGGTATAACCCTCTTGCTACCCCGTCAGTTTCGTTTCATTGTGAGCTTGTTTGATTGGTTGAATTCGACGCCAAAGTTGGCCATCCGAATTCGTAATTTCCAACTTGTAAAATTCTATTTTTGAACCTGGGACTCCAGATTTCATTTCTGACACCACCATTAGACTTGTGGCGTCGTTCTGGCATGTTTTCATATAAAATTTGTTAGATTTGGAGAACGTGGGCCCGGGCACGCATTTCGGTGCAAAGCGGGGTCCCACTTTCTGGGTCAACGGGACTTTTTGACGCCGGCTCATCGAAATCCAATTCTGGATATACCGTTGAGTTCGTATTGTCATTCTGGACTCGTTGACATATAATTTTCTAGGTTTTGGTGGACATTGGGTCTGGCACGCATTTCGGTGCAAGTCGGATACCAATATCCGGGTCAACGGGTCATTTTAAGATCGGCTCATTGGAATCCAATTCCGGAGATACCGTTGAGTTCGTATCATCATTCTGGACTCGTTGACAGGTAGTTTGCTAAGTTTTGAGAACTTTGGCTCCGGTACGCATTTTCTTGCAAACCGGAATTCCAAGTTCTGGTCAACGGGCCAAAATGAGATCGGATCAACGGAATCCAATTCTAGAGATACCGTTGGTTTCGTATCGACATTTTGGTTTCGTGGACATATAATTTGTTATATTTTATTGACTTATTTTTTTGTACGTTTTTCGGTGCAAAACGGCTCCGACACGGACACCGTTTTGACCCGAAATTACCTTTTTGCCCTTGTGTCCAAATTGGACCGTTGGGTAGGCTATCCTAGCTAATTTGACCATTCTGGACACGTTGGCGATGACTATTTCATCGTTCGACAATGTTTGTTGATAGTTTCTCTGAGTTTAACTTTTTTATAATTAATTAATAATTAATTCATATAATGTTCGTATTTCGGGATTAGTACAACGAAACTGAGATCAGCCAATTCCAGTGATCTCACATCGCTGAAATTGACAAGTTGGACACGTGGATCACTATAATAAGATTATCAACCTTACCGATAATCTCTTTATTTCGATTTGCGTGTCGTAAGTTTCGACGTACAAATAACGAAGTACACTTTATATTAGACTAGAATTGACCCTATTTGACCAGAGTTGACCAGTTGACCCAAAGTCAACTGTAAGTCAACACTTGACCTAGTTTGACTAGATTATTGACCAGAGTCGACCAAGAGTTGTTTTGACTTAGAAGAACCTAGAATAATGTAGACTGATTATAGAGATTCATTTATTACAACTTGAACACCTTGTAACCTGTGTTACTTTTAATAGGACTCTGTGGCTTCAGTGGGACATCCTATACTTATCAGCTGTTCAGGTTATCGAGGCGAGTACATTCTCTGATTATTTCATATCCTGTTTAGAATTATTTCCTATAGTAGATTACTTTACTTGTACTGTCACGTTGGTCACACGGATTGGTACTATATGGATCCTTTCTTGAGATGTTATCCTTAGGGAGCATCGGGTACTCTATGTTCTGTGCGTTTCACTTTCATAGCGTATCATATGCTTCTTGGTTCTTTGATCACTTACGACATGTACCCTCATGATCGTAGAGTCTTCCTGGAATCTTACACTGTTGGGTTACCCCCAGAATCCCCATGTTTATGGGACTTACACTGTTGGGTTACCCCCAGAATCCCCATGTTTATGGGACTTACACTGTTGGGTTACCCCCAGAATTCCTATTTTTATGGGACTACTATGTAGCACCTTCGGGGTCTACCACCCTTCGGGGGCTTATCGCCTTCGGGGTCTATCACCTTCGGGGTCTGTTACATAGCATCATATAACATAACCTGGCTGGATCCTTGTGTATTGATCGGGGGTACGGGGAGAGTATTACATGTTCATATTGTACTCTGACTCACTAGTCACTGCTAGTTCCCTATTTATAGTAGATATTTCTATTACACTCTCTCTTTGTTTACATACAGCATTCTTTCAGTACTTGTATCTTACTTTACTGCATGATTACATTTTCTAATCTGCTATGAACTGTTGAGATGTATTGTGCTCGCTCCAGTCCTGACTGGACCTGTTGATAAATTTTACAGATAGCCTGGAGGTGCCTGCTAGCCTAGAGGAGACACATTAGAGGTTGTTTAGGTAGTTATTCTATTTTGTCTGGAGTTGTATTTACTTTGTGGATTACTGTATCTGTATTTAAGTTTTGAGATGTATTTCTGGGTTTATGTAACTTAGACACTTAGACTTCTATCTCCTATATCTCTTTTGGATTTCATGTTTTATCTATCCTTATCATGCTCTACCTTAGATGTGATTGAGTTTGTATCTGCTATGTCACCCCCATTCGGGGAGTATAAACTGTTTAGTCTTATACTGTTAGATGCATTGAGACCTAGGATAGCGTTCTACCGCCGACACTGCGGCGTAGGCTGGGCGTTGTTACGTTCTCGTGCCCTAACTCTAGGGCGCGGGTCGTGACACGTTTTTAGTGGTGGCCCATGCAGGTCGAGACTAAAAGTGTAGTGGTATTCGAACTAGAGTACCACTACAGCCTGCACTACGAATAGGATATATTTTGAAGGTACTCAATCACAGTTAGGAACCCTTGAGAGATTTCTGGGACGACCCTGGAGAATCTTATTTAACTTCGATTTGAAAACTCTTTTTCCCTTGATTTGTTTTATCTTTATTTTCTGTTGTTGAATTTAATTTTAAGGGATTATTGTTGAATTTGAGTTTGTATTTATTAATTTTGATGGATGATTGTCGAATTTTGAATTTTGATGATAGCTGTTGCATTCGAGTTTGTATTTTGATAGATTTTGTTCATTTCTGAATTTTGATGTTCGTTAATAAATTTGATTTGATTTTTGAGTATTCATTATTGATTTAATTTAATTTTTTGGCAAGATGAAATTATATGGGCTAGGTCATCTATGTTATGGAATCTAGTCTTCTATAGTCACATTAGCCAGCATGGTGAGGACATATAGTCTGACTCTGGATATATTTCTCGGGTGTGGAAATTTAAGGTTTTCGCAGCCAAGCATGCGGCAGCGCAAAAATATCAAATACCATGATTCTAGAGATATGTGCATAAGTCAAAGGCTCTGTGATTATCGTAGCCTTGCTTACTAGTATGACAAGGATTTAGAGTACCATGATTTTGGATAGACGCATATGATTATCGGATTGCACCTTAAATATTTTTGAACATGTTTTCTCTACTTTTGTTTCAGTCAAAAAAAAAGGAGAAAAGAATTATTATTTGTTGTTTTGTCTAGTTTCCTATTATTTAACTCAGGAGTAAGTTTAGTTGGTTTTATAAACCTTGTGAAATTTCTTGCTAGGAGTTTTCATAATACAATGAATCGGTGTTTTTGCTAGACTTTATCTGAATTTGATATTTTAACTCTGGATTTCAAAACGGTTCCTTCTTAAAACAAATAAGCAGAACCGATTTTATCGTTATTTCTTCTTGCTATTATTCTTGTATTAAATAATAATGATAATAAAACTGTCTTGATTTCGTCAATCACCTGCTTGCAATCTTGGTAGGAATCTAAATGTTAGTCTTAACGTAGAATTAATTTTATTGGAACATGAGAATATGTATATGAATATATATAGCAGACACTTTGCCTAACACGTATGCATGCTACACTTGATTTTTCCACATATCTAGATACATATTGATATGTTGTTGATGTCCAAATTTTCATAACCAATATTTCTGGTTCTCTGTTTTTCCATGTTTAAATTCGTAATTTAAATATAAATTTCATGTTATTAGTTTTGTCTATATAACTGCACATGTATGTTATACTTAGAGTTTCAATTCAAAATTTTGTTGAGTTTATGTTTAATTAGTCAAATTTAAGACTGTGTACATATTAACCTTTAATGCTGAGTTTCCAAATGTTTAGTTAAAATTGTTGTTTTATTTTCTTAAATGGAACATTTGAGCTATATACCTTGTGGGAAGTATATAAATTTAGGTTTCATATTCTTACATGTTAGTTTGTGATAAACATTGAGTTGGTTATTAATGTTCAAATTTCTCCAAAATCCTTAAAACTAGTTACATATTAACATTTTCACATTTGATTTCCAATGTTTAGTTCAAATTCAAATTTAAAATGTAATATTGAACTGAATGCGTAGGTAACTGTATTGATAGTATGTTAGGGTTTCATTTCAATCATGTTAGGATGTATTAGGACCATTGAGATTGGCTGTGATGTTTCAAACCCTAAAATCTGAGACCGCATTATGTTCATATTTTCTATGGTTTAAATGTTAGCTTATTTTCAGATTTTATATGTAAATGTTGAACTAAAACTGGATTTAACCTTTCAATTCTAAGCTATAACCCTGTACAAGGACACACACACACCCTAACTTAGTATACCCTGTTATGTAAACCTAACCCCTCCTCTCTATGTTATGTTTCATATAGTTATATATAGAGTTTGTACGTACATGTTATAATATATATAAATACATAACTAAGTCTCTTTTTATATATATATGGTTAGCTATGCATGTTATGATTAAATAAGTTACGTGTTGCGTGTTGTGGATTGTTTAACCAATATGCCATGATTAGTGTAACTTGATAGCCGTTGTTTTAAAACCCAATTTCTCATATACACTTTCATGTATACTCACGTATATACACGCCTACTATCTAACCGTATGAACTTGTCCCCATACACATGATGCTAGTTTTCCCTCTCTAACGCTCTCTCTGTATATATATTGTGATTGGACTTCAATGCAAGTGACTTTCAATTCTTCAACTTGTGATTTTGATTTTCTTGGGATAGTATTTTTTTCAGATGATTGGTAGTTACCTTCCTTTATTATTTTTATGAGTACCAGTTTCATATGGGGTGGTAGACAACCTTATAGTTTTGATGGTTGTTGTTTCTGTATCTTTCTATTTTAGCACCCTGGATTGCTTGCGTGTTTGATACCCTATGACCGTTGGTTAGCATGACTAGTAAACCTAGATGAGACTTCACTGTCACCGTATGCCATGACCCTGTATGCCGTTCTTTTATTTGATGGAATGATTTGTTTAAGTTCTGGGACTTTGATTGTGGGGATTTGACCTAGAGGGAGTACGAACATTTTAATTTCGAGGACGAAATTTTTATAAGGTGGGCAGGATGTGAGCACCCTGAATTTCGGGTTGAATTTTTTTTTTTTTTTATTTTTCTGATTATTTGGTTTTGATAAATATTTTATTTTATTTATTTATCTGTAAGTGTACTCTTTCATGCCATTGATATTTGGAGTATCAGGGATGTTCAACTCTGGAAATCTGCTTTATGAGTTTTGGAGTGGACAGGATTACCTTCATGACGGTATATAGTGTCCCATCCAAACTTGTTCCCTTGTGCTCTTTTTGCTTCGCTGAACTTCGGGTCGATTTAGACCATTTGATTATTATTTATTTTCCTACTCTTTTTTTTATCATTTTAGCACGTTACTGTGACTTTTAATTTGGGAGCGCAAAACCAGTCAGTTTCTTGAAACCAACTCCTCATTGATGATCTACTCGAGACGCTCGTCACCCATGACCTTCGTTTCCCACTCAGACACGTCATTTTGTGCTCCATTTGCTTCGCACAACTTTTCCGACACGTGACCCGATTTTATTTCACCCCACGGCGTCACATTTATCTTCCAACTTGATTTGTGGGTCCCCTGTCGACCAAAACCTGTCAGCCCCAACTATGGACATGGCCCACATTGAGCCTACTACCCGTCCGCCACTTGTGTCCCATTTATTGGAATCCCCATGTGCTACTTATTCACTCATGATCATCAACGTCTAATTTTAATTCGATTTTTGCACAATGTCCGGTTTTGACCCAATCCGGCTCCACCGAGTCCAGTCCAGCTCCATGTTATTCTCCATCATGACAGCCACATATTTTTTCGCCCAAAAATATCAAGTACTCATTTCATCTATTTTATCATTTAATGGGAAATTTCCGTTGATTTAATCCTATTGGAATTACCTATTTACCTATGTTCCATCATAGCCATTAATTCTCCCCTAATTAAATCACATCCACTCAATCCTACATGGCAACTTTTTCCCCAACACCATGCATTGGCCGGCCCTAACTATTTTGGAGAGAAACGTTTTCATCTTTCTCTCTCCTCAATTATTTCTCTCCTTCTCTCTCATTTTTTTCCATGCAACCAACTCCAACATCAAGAACAGCAGCAAACAACTTCTTCACACCACAGCTTTCCCCCGACCTCCACCATGCCTCGACCACTCTTCCTCCTCTTGGCCCGGCCTCCGCCGTCGGCCACCTCCACCGCACACTTTCCTTCCACTCCTCCTCCTTCACTTCGTCACCAACGGCCAACACCACCACCCATCCATACACAGCCCGCCACCACATTCACCGTGCCCGCCGCCACTGGCCGTACATGGCCGTGTCCTCACCGGCGAGCTAGGCCGTGCAGCCCCCTGCACGCAGCTGCCACAGCAGCACGACCGGACAGCAGCAGCGCGCGCTTTTCGCGCGCGCGTACGAGCGCGTGCAGCGCTGCCGCGTCCTCGCCGGCCACGCGTCGACGTGGCCATGGCCCCCCCCACGACGCACGAACTCCGACGACCCTCCCTGGGTCCGCCTCTCCTCTTCCAGCGCGACGTATAGGCGATTCGTGCGTTTTGCACGACGTCCCGTCGTGACAAGCTCGGAAACGACGCTGAAATTGTGCCCCGTCGCAGCAACTTCGTGTGCGTTTTCCCGAAGATCCGACCGTTGGATCGGCGATTTCTTCGCTCCATCGCAATCTCGGTATATCCACCTTCATCCCTGTCAATTTTCGTCCGTTAATTTTATCGTTGATACATCAAAACCGGCCACCAAGTTGACCGTTTAAATTGTATTAAATTTGGACAGTTTCGCGGGGCCAACTTCGTCAGCTTGTATCTCCTCCACCGCAGCTCCGTTTGGCGTGCTACCAGTTCCGGTGCAAAGCTGGTATAACCCTCTTGGTACCCCTTCAGTTTTGTTTCATTGTGAGCTTGTTTGATTGGTTGAATTCGACGCCAAAGTTGGCTGTCCAAATTCGTAATTTCTAACTTGTAAAATTCTATTTTTGAACCCGGGACTCCAGATTTCATTTCTGACACCACCATTAGACTTGTGGCGTCGTTCTGGTATGTTTTCATATAAAATTTGTTAGATTTAGAGAATGTGGGCCCGGGCACGCATTTCGGTACAAAGCGGTAGGGGTGCAACTCGGACGGGCTAAATCCGAGTCCGATCGGATAAATAAACCCGCTAATGGGTTGGATTAGGGTCGAAGATACTTGGGTTCGGGTTCGGACTCGGGTTAAAATATTTGAACCCGATCAAAAATCGGGTTGGGCTTGGGTTCATGCGTCGGGTTACCCAAAGAACCCGAAACCCGAAATACATATAATTTATATATATTTTTCATGCTTCTTAAATAAAAGTTTAAATCCTAAATTTTTTCACCCAAACTCTTTAACTCTTTATAAAGAATTCTCATTTCAATTTGTATTTTGTAACGATCAAGGCTTGATTGTTATTTGATTATGTGTTTAATATTACTTTTGTTGAAAATTATTTTAAATTTTATATTAAAGTCCAATTAACCTGATGAACCCGACCCAACCCGAGTCCAACCCGCTCCTCCGGGCTTGGTCTTGGGCTTCATATATTGAACCCGAGATTGGGTCGGACTTAGGCTCGGACTAGGCTTATGATTCATCGGATTGGGCTTGGGTTGACCTCAATCCGACCCAACCCGCCCGAGTTGCACCCCTACAAAGCGGGTCCCACTTTCTAGGCAACGGGACTTTTTGACGCCGGCTCATCGGAATCCAATTCCGGATATACCGTTGAGTTCGTATCGTCATTCTGAACTCGTTGACATATAATTTGCTAGGTTTTGGTGGACATTGGGTCTGGCACGCATTTCGGTGCAAGTCGGATACCAATATCCGGGTCAACGGGTCATTTTAAGATCGGCTCATCGAAATCCAATTCCGGAGATACCGTTGAGTTCGTATCATCATTCTGGACTCGTTGACAGGTAGTTTGCTAAGTTTTGAGAACTTTGGCTCTGGCACGCATTTTCGTGCAAACCGAAATTCCAAGTTCTGGTCAACGGGCCAAAATGAGATCGGGTCAACGGAATCCAATTCTGGAGATACCGTTGGATTCGTATCGTCATTCTGGTTTCGTGGACATATAATTTGTTATATTTTATTGACTTATTTTCTTGCACATTTTTTGGTGCAAAACGGCTCCGACACGGACACCGTTTTGACCCGAAATTACCTTTTTGCCCTTGTGTCCAAATTGGACCGTTGGGTAGGCTATCCTAGCTAATTTGACCATTCTGGACACGTTGGCGATGTCTATTTCATCGTCCGACAATATTTGTTGATAGTTTCTCTGAGTTTAACCTTTTTTATAATTAATTAATAATTAATTCATATAATGTTCGTATTTCGGGATTAGTACAACGAAACGGAGATCAACCAATTCCAGTGATCTCACATCGCTGAAATTGACAAGTTGGACACGTGGATCACTATAATAAGATTATCAACCTTACCGATAATCTCCTTATCTCGATTTGCGTGTCGTAAGTTTCGACGTACAAATAACGAAGTACACTTTATATAGACTAGAATTGACCCTGTTTGACAAGAGTTGACCAGTTGACCCAAAGTCAACTGTAAGTCAACACTTGACCTAGTTTGACTAGATTATTGACCGGAGTCGACCTAGAGTTGTTTTGACTTAGAAGAACCTAGAATAATGTAGACTGATTATAGAGATTCATTTATTACAAATTGAACACCTTGTAACCTGTGTTGCTTTAAATAGGACTCTGTAGCTTCAGTGGGACCTCCTATACTTATCAGCTGTTCAGGTTATCGAGGCGAGTACATTCTCTGATCATTTTATATCCTGTTTAGAATTATTTCCTGCAATAGATTACTTTACTTGTACTGTCACGTTGGTCACACGGATTGGTACTATATGGATCCTTTCTTGAGATGTTATCCTTAGGGAGCGGGTACTCTATGCTCTGTGCGTTTCACTTTCATAGCGCATCATATGCTTCTTGGTTCTTTGATCACTTACGACATGTACCCTCATGATCGTAGAGTCTTCCTGGAATCTTACACTGTTGGGTTACCCCCAGAATCCCTATGTATATGGGACTTACACTGTTGGGTTACCCCCAGAATCCCCATGTTTATGGGACTTACACTGTTGGGTTACCCCTAGAATCCCCATTTTTATGGGACTACTA